>BQKZ01001234.1:15061-60490 GCA_036244855.1 Temnopleurus reevesii | reverse complement strand
ACTTTCCTTGCATTTTTGTAATTTTGTACAAAATACGTAATATTATTTGCTTACAAATCTCATTGTCCCCTTTTCCAAGCCATCTTTCCAAATTTATCCATTCTCATTTCTTTCCAAATTCATATCCTTCATAAACCTCTTAATACACAAATTTCTGGTTCCGCCGGAAGAGTCTCTAAATCGGCAACCTTAGGAACTGGATGGGTGGTGGTAATTGTTATAATGACGTGAACCTTTTCGCTTGTTGTCCGTCACAGCTGATCCCCATATGCCTTGCACGTGCGCTTCAAGTACACTTTCAGTATTGCTAATTTTCCACTTTTTCATACATTTTGGCCTAGTCACTAATATTGCTTTATTCTATATCTTTTCTAAAAAGATGCT
Source organism: Temnopleurus reevesii (assembly GCA_036244855.1). NCBI lineage: Eukaryota > Metazoa > Echinodermata > Echinoidea > Temnopleuroida > Temnopleuridae > Temnopleurus > Temnopleurus reevesii. The sequence continues at coordinate 60,106 of BQKZ01001234.1, read as the reverse complement.
TGGTATAAAAAAGTACCAAGTAAATATTGTGTAAGCATATCCATTATCATACCCTGATAGAAAATACAAGCAGCTTTATCTGTTTATCAGTTTTAAGGAAAATGTTTCCCGAGAAAAAAATGATGAAATTATCGAAATTGTTTGTACTGTATTCATGAATTCTAAATAATTCTTATTTTAGAGTAACTTTGTAACTTCAAATATATAAGTGTTGCTTTGAAAGGCTTCTTTGATTTCGCCAAATGTTCACGTATAAGATTCGTTTTAGTTATTCAAATTCTATTCGTCAACATAATTAAGACTCTGGCTCCTTTTTGCACATCTCCCTGTGTGAAATCGACATCATATTTAAGCAATCTATCATTCCCGAATTTGCAGCGTCACGAATCGCAAACTAATATGACAAAGACTCGGAATTAGTGAGTATTACAAATCTACAAAAACACGTCACCGAGTAATGTTAAACAGAAATAGTTATTTGTCAACGCCGGGCTGAAGATGTAGCTCATTATCGGGCGCTCTTTCTGTAGTGATCAGATTACCTTATGGTGTCCTCAAGGGGGCGCAGTCAAAGTGACAATGACCGGGTACGAGGGAAATTATATAGAGGCGAAGAGGTATAGCGTTTCTCGCGCCAGGAGAAGAATTGTGAATACACAATTCCGGAATGAATTGAACCAAGTATCGATGACCAATGGTAAATATGAGAGAGAGAAAAGGAGAGAGATGTCGACAAGAGAAATGGAATTTAAGCTCGAATATTCATAATGATAGGCCGGTGTCACTGACCAGTGCCAGGGTGCGAGGGCTTGGCTGGTCATCGGGGAAGACTCGGCGTAGGCTCGGTTCGGTTACCGATGTCACTCAGAGCTCGCAATTTAGCGTCCCAGGGGAGATAGATGTACGAATAAATTCCTTATTAGATTTCACAGGGAGTGAAAACTACCCTAGAATAACGGGGTTTCAGCAATTTTCTTGATTGTAATTTTGTGTTGATTCGGACGTTAAAAATATGACAGGTTTGCTTTAAAGATCTGTTTAGCGCGCGAATCTGTCATGAGAAATTAATTACATCAATATGGGTGTTGAATGAAACCATATCTCTATGATGAAACATAAATCCTCTATCCACCTAAAGAAGAAAATGTCAAGCGTTTAAAAACATCAGTATTTGATATTCACATTAAAAAGTGTAAGAATAGAATTTTACCCGTGTGCGTGAAAGAACGTTATAATATGTTTGTAAGAATTAAACCCTACTTAAACTGACAAAGAGAATAAAATGACATAATTGGAAATGTAACAAATAATTCAAATTTTATAACACTAAAATTAAACAGGAGACATGGGGAGAAGCTCCATTAAAGTAGTGTGCAGCTGATGCAAATCATATTCATTTTGACGGGCATTTTATCTTTTACAAAGATTCAAAGGAAACATCGCATACAACATATTCACAAGAGTATTGTTCATAAATTAACAGAGGGTTTAAACGCCTGAGCATTTATGTTTCCGAAATGGAAGAATGTACAGAAAAATCAAAGTTTTTAAGGCGCACACTCATAAAGAATTTCGCAAAAGAACGTACCATTTGATTTATCACTTTGATTTATTTATTCATTTATCTATCATTTCATTTGTCTATTTATTCATTAGTCGATCTAATTTTCTTCTTTTTCACCAATCGTGTCCCGAGCAGCTCTTTAGTGGTTCCGTTTAAAATATATCGAACTAAAAATACAGATAAGCGGATTGACAACCGTTTTGAATAATTATTTGTGATTAGATGACGGAACGATCTTACACACTAAGCAGGTGGGAGGCAAGATCTCCTCAATCATGGCCTCGTCCCAAGGCGCAACTATTTAATGAAACACATAGAATTATCTGAAGATACCAAGGTCTGTAAATTTGACGTATTTGTATACAAACCAGATCTTGTTTATTAATTACTTTATTTTGTTTTTTCCTCCCTCCAAATTTGTCATCGAAAACAATGTATCTTCCCTATGACTTGCGATTTACTTGCGATTCCTTGAGATTAAAAAAGAAACGCAGGCGGATGTAGTGATGAAACTTTAAATTAATGGTGTGTCATTAATTTAAGTTTCATGGTCAAATACGTGGAATTGCGTTTGGAGAATGTTTCATTCAGGAGACAAAGGAATCTAATGAATGTAATCTTTATTTAACTCTATAGTTGTAAACCTGTCATCATTGTTTCACGAATGTCACTTGCCTGACAAGTTTTCTGCCGTGAACAGCAAGAAACAGTCAAAACAATCGATCTTGTGGACAAATAGTAGGAAAAACAATAAACGATAAAGAGTATTTTAGCTTGGCCGAATGATTTGTAGGTACAAGTTATTATACCAATCCAGGATGTTCGTTCATTAGCTGTATTGAAAGACATTATCGTGAGGTTCTTTGCGCACAGATTATATCATGTTTAGTATTACAGCCATGGCAACTAAGCTCATGATTCACTCCACGTTTTATTTTCTGTGCTCATGTTATACTTTTTAGGTGAAAAGTTGACTAATTCGGACCAAGTTTCCCCTTTTATCATTTGATAGCCTCAGACCAGCAAGCTTCCTAATTCTGTTCGATTGATCAAGATCAGAGAGCGATGAGTGATGATGAATGGTGTCTATGCCTCAAAGGGGACAGAAGAAATGCTCACAAAAAATGAAGACATTTGAAAAATTAAAAGTAGATAACTTAACCGCCATTCAAATTGAGCAATTTATCCTGAATTCCAACTTTGAAAAGTGGAAAAAGCTTAAACACATTTATTCCAGTATCTTTGTTTTGTTCCTTATTATGATTCTTACAAAAGTTGGATTTTTACCATTTAAACAAATCTTTATCATTACTATTATTATTAATATTGTTATCATTATAATCATCAATATCATTATTATTATTATCATTATTGTTACGATCATTATTAATATTTATTCGGCAAATTCAAAACGAAATAATTTCATTATTAGTAAAAGATACAACATAGAAGTAAAAAATGGCATATTTTCCCTTGATTGCACGTATTCTATAATAATAGTAATAATAGATGCAATTTATATAGCGCACGTATCCACTCTGCTGAGTGCTCAAGGCGCTTTTACATTATTATCTATGGATCTAATGATTTATCATTTGTCGATTGCTCCTGTTAAAGCTGCTAAAGGTAACATATTACGATTCGTTTTTATTGGAGCATGTGGGGTTTCGGCTTCTGTTAGCTCTTTCCGAACCATATGACACATACATGAGGACAGGATAAGAAAAATATGAGATAGCAGTCATTTTTAGAACGATTTTAGGTGACTCAACATGTGCCGTATGAACTACATCTGGTTTATTCTCCCTTATAAATTGGTGGGGAGGGAGAAGTATTTAATTTGGGCAAGGTGGGATAGACACTGATAGAGGAAGAAAATGAGACACAGATAGAAAAAAAAAAATGAGAAGGAAGGAGGAACGATGGGGAACATGGACTAAGGAAGTTTGTTTTCAACACAGTGCCACAATAGTATTGTTTATTGGAATGCTTTAAAAGTGTTAGTAAATGTACATCCAATAATTATAAAATTATTCCCAGACTGATCGCCTTTTGAATCATACAATACAAATATTTATTTCAATCGAAGGTAATATGTTATTTATAACTGTGTCTAGAATTTGAGCCAAAATTATTCAAGTTTCATTGAAACTGGAGGGATAGAAAAGGGTGAGTTTTCTAAACGACGATTGGAATTGACAAACAAAATGTACAAATTCTCCATATTTCCTGTAATCATGATAATGCTCACTATCACTCGCTGAATTACAGTACGTGATCCGTGTATGTGTCTCCATTCGGCGAGGGATACACGAACAAGGGCTACACGCAATGCCCTGCTTAAACTAAGGTGTTATGTTAATTACCGACTCGGTGCTTGTGTTATGCATCAACAGATATAGTTTCACCGGCGCTGAATGTGTATATCTGCTTCTAATAGTGTTAATATTTAAGGTGTTAATATATTTTAGATATAATGATACACGTATATGCGACATGTTTATAAGTATTTCAGCATATTTCTTTTTGAAATAAGATAATCTGATTTTATGTCCGTAATACAGATTACAGCTCATCGTTGGTCTTGTTAAAATACTTTTCTGTACTCGCTTGGTGAAAAAAACATTGGTTTGAACTCCAAAACCTTTTAAAATCGATGTGCTATATACAGAGGCGTGCTTGAGCCAAACGATATAGTCAAGTTAATGCCTTGAAATAAATACGACAACAAAACATCATAAACATGAAATCATTTGGGGCATTGATGGGCTTTTTGCCAAAGTGTAAAATATTTTCCTGCTTTAGGCAAATAAAACTTCCCCTAAAAAGGGAGAAATGTGTTTTCATGTCGTTCAGTCTACATCCATAGAGAAAAGAGGACTTTAACGATTTAAGGGTTTGTAGGCCTACTTATAAGTAGGCCTACTTAGGGTATACCCTTAGTATGGAACACTTAATGATTCCCTACAGGTTTTTTAATTATCTTAAACACCCACATTGGAAACTGTTAAATCCTTTATAGATCCATTGAACGCTTTATTTCTCTTGATCACCGAAGGAAATTTTTTGGAAGAGTTTCAAATACTGGAAAATGAGATTCAAATTTGCACATTCTTTTTCAGAGTGTACCCTGCAATAACTGTAATATAATTGTAAGTTGTCATTAAATGGCGTTCATCAATTATGAGATAAATCTACTGAAATTAGTTGGAATAAGCATATCATGTCGGCCTCTAATCTTTTAGAGGGGTTTGAAATACATGAAAAAGAAGCTAAAATTTGCACATTCTTTCTAAGAGTGCACACTACAATAACTGTAATATAATTGTAATTCAAAATCAAATGTCGTTCATCATTTACGAAATAGATCTATTGAAATTAGTTGGAATAAGCATATCATGTCGGCATCTAATCTTTTAGAAGCGTTTGAAATACATGAAAAAGAAGCTAAAATTTGCACATTCTTTCTAAGAGTGCATACTACAATAACTGTAATATAATTGTAATTCAAAATCAAATGTCGTTCATCAATTACGAGATAGATCTATTGAAATGAGTTGAAATTAGAATCCATGTCGGCCTCTGATCTTCACTTTGGCTTGGTGTACCTGCAATGCCCCTATCAAATTGGAAAGCAAACTTAGTAAATTCTAACCGGACGTATTAATATTGGTCCAATAACCGATTGTGTAGCTCTGTGTCAAGAGCAACCAAAGGCAACTAGTTTGCTAATACAGCCGTTTAGAGTAATACTGTGGGTGCTTAAGATTCACGATTCAAGGTTGAAGATTCAAGATTTATTTTTTATTTTACTCAATCATCCAATATATAAAATTATAAAAACATTTTCAATACAAATACTAGATGTTTAATTTTTTTAGTATGTTCTTAATATATTCATTTAAACGTTTATTTATTTATTCATTTATATATCTATATGTATAGATGTTTGAAGGATCACTCAAAGCCTTTTAGCTTTTGATATTGTGTTCTGGTACATGTTGATAAGTTGTGCAGCGTTTAAGACGATTTCTTTATTATTATATTTGATGCATTTATCAAATTGCGGAACACCATTTCGGCAGAAGCCATTTTTTTTTAACAATTAGGGATCCATTACCATTATTAACCCTGGATTCGATAAGGCTTTGGTATGATTACGGACAAGTGCCTCGATTTGTGTTCTTTTGTGAACAGGGTATTTTTATCCACATTGTTCCACTCTGGATATATTGAAGCAAACCCCGGCATTCGGTAATTTAGCAGATTACCGGCAGTTACATTCTCAGTGTATTCAGGGCAAATATGGCATATTCCTGTGAAATCGGCCTTCAAAATCATTTCTTACCAATTAAAACATTAACTGAGGAAGGAAATACATTTTGAATAACACCCAATGTATGCCAAGTGCACCTAATCACATGTGTAACACGTCTACGCTGTAATCAGTGTTAGATATTGACACATAGAGTGCAAACCGTCGACTGTGCCCCTGGAGAGTTCGCTGCGCCTTGATGCCACGTCACAGTCACTCACCCCGCCACAGGCGTGGATTATCATACATGGAGGCAGCGAAAGGGTGCTCCCCCTAAATCGATCTGATAGATCACACAGCCATTGGGAGTTGTCTGCGGGGCGTTGCACACTCACCGTCTTGACGACACAACCGCGCACATCTCATAACGGCGCGCGCTAAATACAGTCCAGACCTCGTTAAACTCATGCTTGGGACGATTCCTTGCAACCGACCCCCTGATGTATCTTGCAGCCATGGAGGTTTGTCTGGGTGAAATTGGAAATGGATGCAGACAGGGTTGAGGACATATTTCTTTCCGACATAAATGTTTTATCAAAATCCTGCTATGTTGTGTTAAAGGGATTGACAAGTCAGAAAACACCATTGCTTTAAGATATATCTTAGGGAAATTGAACAGAAAAAAGAGAGAAAAAGTTTCACTTGTGCAACCAATTAATATTCCCTATTCCATGCTTCACATCCCCAAGTAAATTTGAAGCTTTATTTTTAAATGATTCGATCGTTTACTTTCATGAAATTGCGTACGTTCCGAATACATTACTTGCGAAACATGGTCACCATGGTCACAAGAAAAAAAGAAATGAACATTTGCTTCATTTTTTTAGAATTATTATTATTATTTTTTCAAAGGTCGGTGAATCTCAGTTTCCTTTTACTTTATAGCTAAACCACTACTTTCCGTTTGTAGCCAACGCGCGGACAACGTTCATGAAATTTGAATACACTCTGTGATCGCACTAATATTCAGGAAAAAGCTTAGCTGACAATAACACGTGCATAACTCGATTGCCAACCGAACACTCTCAACGTCGGTCAAGCGCCTTCCCTCCGGAATTCCCCTTTCACGGCGCACATCTTTCAAACTTCCTGAACGCTGGGCAGACTTTGCCTCAAGACTAAAATGTGTGTTCGATCCTAAATGGTCACTCATTTGCAGGTAATCAAAAGCAGGTACTGCCGGGTCATGGGGCTGAGTCTCTGGAATATATTCAGTCGTGAAGATCTTGTGTCAAATATAGAGCAGACGTTTAGACAGTGGTCAAATTACACGAATTTACGGTCTTCCGGAACACATTTACTACCACGACCGGTTTTAGAAACCAGATCGGCACCTCTAATGAATCAATTTGCTGCTCACTGGCCACTTAATTTTAACTTAGTATTCGTTGGGTTATAGATTGAGGGGTTAAAAGGGAGGTGGAGAGGCGAAATGTCACTTTTGAGATTCCAATTCGCTGTGCCCGAACACTGCGTGAAACGGAAAGTAAAAAGGCACGGTGTGCCGAATTGAAAGGAGCAGCGAACGTCCCGCATGAGACAGGCGTGGTCAGCTCAAAGCAATTAGGAAACACGCTTTAAATTGTCCACTTTATTTAGCTGTGTCATAAAAGTCCACCTTAAATTGCAAATTGCCAACCCTTTTCCTAATTTCACTTCTTCCCATTGCCCTTTAAACCTTAGCCCCAGCAGTGAAGATATGCGTAATAGGGACTAGGGAGATTAGCCGAGGTAATCCTACTCATATAAGAGATTAGTATGCTCGGGGAGTTGTCATGACTATTCGTTTTTCGTTACATTGTACTGGATGGGGATTTATGATTATGAAGAGGGACGTATGATGGTTTAAGGTGATCAGTAGGCGTTATGTATGAGTGCTGTTTGATTTATAATTAAAGAAGACGGACTGTCATTTGCCATGATGGGCTAGTCTTTGATCAGAGACTTCGTAAAATGTGTTTTGTGTCGGTCTTGCAGCCCCAATTGACCCCAATTGACCTCCACTGACCTGCGCAATCGTAACACATGGGGACTAACTTAGTGTAGTCACTGGTAGTCCTGCAGAAGCTTACTTGGTCAAACTGTTTTAGTCCAGTGAATATAGCTTTATGCTACAGCCAACCATGGAGATGTATCCTATATGTTGTCCATCTCACATTAAATTATGGTCTTGGTTGAATGAAAAGCATAAGAAAAGTCACACTTGCTGGACTAAGTTTAGTCCACAAGTTAGTCCAATAACTTCTTACCCAGAATCTCAGCCAGCATCAAGACTGTGAATCTTTAATGTTCCATTCCTATACCTATCCGGTCTTTAGCCGATGAACAGCCGGCGATGCCTAGCTGGATAACATACACCGTTTGTTTCCGGCGAATCCTTTATTTTCCTGATTTATTGTTTCATATGGCTTGGAAATTCGCCTATGTAGTTCTCGGTATAAACATGAATGTTGGAATTTATTCATTTGAACGTCATTGACATGTACAGCCAACATTTTGTTCTGATTGGAATTTGGAATTTGGAATTTATTCATTTGAACGTCATTGACATGTACAGCCAACATTTTGTTCTGATTACATTTTTTTCATACACATTGTGGTATATCAAACAAATTATACAAAGTAAAGAAAATATAAATGATTTAGTAACAATAATGAAACAATTGTATATGACATTAAATAAATATTTGACAACAACCATTTGTTACAATACACATCGAATCTATACAATTAATACATATCTATAGGTGAAATTTAAACAATTACAAATACAAAAGCGGTTTCTTCGAGCATTTGGAGAGAAATATTGGTGTAAGTATTGTAGAAGTATTTTCGCTTCTCATTTGGGATCATTGCTATAGAAATAAACAGATGTTACAACAAGCATCAATCTTTAATCTTCAAAATTTCTGGGCCCACCACTGGTAATTTAGTGCAGTTGAGAATACAATGTGCACGAGTGGGTATGCGTGATCAGAGAGGTTTGTGGGACTCTGTGATTGGATTCTCTTTGAAGTCCCTGTTTGTTAGGTCAAGAGGATGTACAGAGCTCGGTGCTACTAGAACACATAGTCCGCAACTGGACTACTGATAATCTTGACTCTATGCTCACCCACAAACCTGCTTGGGAACTATTGAATGTAACAACCAATAAAGTTTGTTGTTTGTGCAACAAGATCATCTCAGCCGTGACAGAAGATGTTGGCATGTCCGAAGTTTGTCCGGGTCCCGGGTGAGTCGCACTGAAACCGGGGCTGTTAGATGATAGCCCGAGTACTATTACTAATGTCTGCAGCTATCCACAAGGGAAAAGAAAACATCTATGATATCTAGGTGACGCCTTCGGCTTTCCTAGGTTTTTTTCGTATGACGATAACGTCAGAACTGTATAAACCAAATTCAAATGACTTTTTAATAATTTATAAATCTATGGTGAAATTAGGCATCCAAGATACAAATTGTAATTGCACGAATTCAGTCATGACCTAGAGCGTATGAAATCGCCTGCATCTCCTTGGATTTGAGTTTAAATGTATGAATATGGTTGTAATGATATGATTGTGATTTCGCAAGTAATGTTTGATCTGTTACGTAACACATCATAATGAATCATCTTTAGTACACCTTAGATTCAAGGCACTGTCAAAGAAGAACATATTTAAGTGCAATGACCCCTAGGGCAACCTATTAACCATGAACTGTCGAGTTTGCATACATCACTACGGGATTGTAGGAATATGGTTATGATGATATGGTTGTGATTTTGCAAATTATATTCGTTCTGTTATTACGTAACAAAAAAAAGAGTGAATCATCTTTAGTAAACCATCGATTTAAGACATTGAAGAAATTCGTAAGTGCAATGAACCCTAGGGCAACCTATTAACCATGAATTGTCTGCGCATAATTCCGTCGGAGTTTGCATACACCACTATGGGATTTTGAACGGAGGTCTTAAAGGTTTAAAACTACATTTGCAGACTTTACAATTATGCTTACAACTTGTTCTGTGCCCCGGATATACCAACATGATAACTTCGATTAAATATTTTAGTCATTAGTATTCTAGGACATTTAATCCAAATAAATATTTATTCCATTGTCTGTCATCTTTCTCATCGTACCATGCCAACGGTATCGCGATACAGCTAGCGCATAGTACCTCAATGCCACTCACATACACAGCTCTGTTAGTGGATGTTTAGCATGAACTTCAATACATTGCCGCATACACAGATCATATGCGAAATACGCACCGAGAGAGAATCTCAGGTCATCGGACATTCAACGGCCGTTTTGAATTGTGAACGCATGGTTCATTAATTCGAGGCCTCGAATGAAAGAATTATTATTGGAATAACTATAAATGCGCTCATCATGATCAATCTTTGTGCTTAATTGATTGGTGATAAATTCTAACATTTAGTGCTCTTTAACATGCTATACAGCAATCTTGGAAAGTCAGATTTTAGGCTGAAAGTATTCTACCTTTAAGTACAGTTTCTCACAGGCGTAAATGATTATGAATATGAATGCTCGAGGACGTGTCTGACTTCTGACGTCACCGATCAAAAACATGCGACTCAGTTTCGTACCGGAGTCAAATGTCTTGAAGTTCTTTGACCGGAGAATGCTTCTGACCATACTGCCATAGAGAGCCATCAACACAAAGTCTCTCCTTTAGATGCGTCCACACTGATCGATTTTCTGTCAATGTGAATTATTAAATGCATAAGTTGTTATGAATGTTTGTCCAATGGGGACGATTTATGCTCTGCGTCGATATACCATTATACTCAGACCAACAAAAGCCCTCCACTTGTTTTACGTACGAGAACAATTGAAAAACGTTTTATAAGGGAAATCTCATTATAGTGGTTCAACGCAAAATTATTTTACTCAAAACACATCTTTTCACTTTAGCTAACATAGGAAAGACTGGTGTATAACTTGTAGACCCGACAAAGCTCATTTTCTGACATTTATTTGCTCAGCAGTCCGTCGTACGTATTCCTGAATTTTCTTTTCCACACATCATTTATTGTTCTGAAGTCTTGTACAGTTCTGTGAATATTCATATTCCTTTCATTGCCCAAACCAGATAATACGCTTAACCCATAAACTACTTGAGCCAGTTAGTTCCTGCACAAAGTCAATTGGAACTAAAATGATTCAGTGGTCGATGAGTTTATACATTGAGGCCTAGATATATTCATGGTCACCGGCATATCGTTTGGGAACCCCAGGACAGGTTAAATATTGAATTCTGTCATACACTTTCCTTAAAGAATTATTTGTCACACACCATTCATTGTTTTGAAATCTTGTGTAGTCCTGTGAATATTCATATTCCTTTTATCATGCTTATTGCCCAAAACATATATAATGTTTAACCCATAGACTACTGGAACCGGTTAGTTCCTGCACAAAGACAATGGGAACTAATTAAATCAGTGGTCAATGTGTTAATACATTGAGGCCTAGATATCTTAATGGTCACCGACATAGCGTTTGGGAACCCCCAGGGCAGGTTAAATATTATGTCATACATTTTTCTGCAAAATAATACACACCATTCATTGTTTTGAAATCTTGTGCAATCCTATGAATATTCATATTACTTTTGTCATGTTCATTGCCCAAAACATATATTATGTTTAACCCATAGACTACCGGAACCGGTTAGTTCCTCTCACGAAGTCTATGGAAACTAATTAATGCAGTGGTCAATGTGTTAATACATTGAGGCCTAGATATCTTCATGGTCACTTAAATAGCATTAGGGAACCCCAGGGCAGGCGCCAGTCCTAGCAGAGTGTGCTTTGCATTCAATGCTGAAGAGTGTCGAAGGCCTTCAGGCTGCAGAGGGGTTGCACGGTGAATCACTCTGGATGACGTAAGCGACCGCATTGTCTATAACCGTGACACCTAGTTTGAGATTGAGACACCGAACGTCACTGTCAAACAGTGGTGTAGTCATATAGGTTAGCATTTTCTGCAGCAAATTCAGCGCTTATCAGAGCTAAGATAACATTTAGAAGAGTTAGCTATTCGCACTTTAAATACAAAAAGGGTAGCTTTTAGAGTGCAATTCCTGTAGAAGCCATGTTATCTAGGTGCCAAAACAGAATACATTAATTCATTTTGCAGTCCCCATGCACGATACACACTTGGCTTATGTGTGGCTCAATGGTAGACCGTCTGCCCCATGAACGGAAGGTCGTGGGTTCGATCCCCAGCCGGGTCATACCAAAGACCTATAAAAATGGGACCATCTGCATTCTTGCCAGACGCTCGACATTTAAGAAAGGAGAAGGGTAATAATAACTTTATATGTTATGCAGGGCCCGCTAGAAAAGCAGCTAACTTATAGCTGAATGTGGCTACCCGGGGTAAATAAGACATTATTATTATTAGTAGTATTATTATTATTATTATTATTATTATTATTATAAATCGGTCAGCTTGTTGCTCTCGACGTTAACACAGGATATCGTCAATCAATCGCGTCCCCTGTCCAAATAACGTTGAGTTAACATTGTTTTCATTATTGGGAAGAAGTAAATTTAGGTCACCATAGCGTTTCTATATGGCATGTAAATTTTAATAGATTTGAAAATTTATCAATAGGCATTCCGGTTAATTTCAAACAATTTTTAAAACAATTTACTTTTCGAGTATTTGATTTCATGCAGAAAGCATTGGGTACTTGATTCGGGGGAAATTGAATGATTGAATCATTGAATTGTTTGAGATCATTGGAAAATTTGCATGGAAAATTACAGATTCGACATGATACAAATGCAGGAAAGGGAAACTTGTCCACGTCGAATGCTGTTTGTCTGCACGTCATAAAGTGTTTTATTAATACCATAAAATAAATTAATTGTTCAATTTGTCCTATGAATTGATACATACATTCCGGTAAATGGGTGGATGCGTGACATAAGTAAGTCAATAATGTTAGGGAAATGGATTATGATACTGTTGAAGTCTGTGAAATCTACTGTTAATTTGTCATTTTGGTTGATGACCCCAAATCTAACCTGATTTCATGATAAGGCACGTGTGGTTTGACCTATTAATTGATACAGTCATTAGCTGATTAGCTAATCAGCTGATTCGCATACAGAAGGGGCTAACAGGGACGCATGAGGTTAAAGGGGCAATATATCCCAGAAGAACACTTTCTTACGTGTTGTGCCACTCTTCCATGCCTCAGGACCAATACGGTCCGCTTGCGTGTTTACATGATAGTATTAGTCAATTGTCTCCCCTTAACAATAGAAAATGGTTAAGATAGCTTCATGCTGCGCAAAACAAAAAAAAAGGTCGTTGATGACTTTATAAAGTGAGGGTAGCCATAGTGTAAGGTTACTTGAAACCCTCCTGTTCATATCATACACAATAATTCTACCGATGGGATATCCTTTTGATTGCTGCTATGTCGGGACTTTTGTCCTTATGCTGCGTTGTATGTTTTCTACCTTCTCTTCGTGAAAGCGAGGACGGAATTTGTTGGCACTGATGAAAACAGCATAATGGTTCTAAGGGGTTGTTGTCCAAAAACTGCAGCTGATCGAAATGCTCTAATCAAATTCATTGTTTTATGCGCGTCTGGTTAAAAGCACATACCATGCGTTAATGAAAATGCGCGTTCCAATTTGCTTCTAGTTTGAAGTTGATTTGCGATCAATTGCAACTTTACCGCAGCATCTCCTCTTAGACATGTTGGAAATGTGGAGCTGGTGATAACGTCCATGCTCCAAAGAGGAAGGGGTGGGGAAGGGGCGGGGAAACAAGCAGAGGCGACGCTACGCCATGTACGCAGTAACCGTTTCCGTCCTCGACAGCTAGCAGCCAGCTAAAGTCTATACAAGGACACTACCTTCCAAAGCGCCAGACAACTCAAACGGACAGGTGGTATAGAGGTGTCACGATATGAAATCATGGCGTTGCATTTAATACTGCTTGCAACGACCGGCAACTTTAGAACATCGGGCAAAAAATAATAACCAGCTCTCGGCAATGTAATGCCCGCCTAACTATAATGTTCATCAAAATTGTACTCGGGTAATCCCTTCACCATGTTCACAAAGTCTGGGTGAATCATATAATTTGGTAATCAACAGGTCAATGGGTTTGGTGTAAGATTTGCCACAATTTAATCGCTAAATTTCCAGCTAGTATAATGCCTAGTGTTGGGCAAGTTCTTTCCCAACTTTTCTGATAATGCAGACATGTCCATATTCGCCAAGTGTTTTAAACATAAGGACTGACTGCTTATATTTATCGACAGGTGCCATTTACCCCCAAACATCCAAATAATTCAATCAGTCAATGTAATTTAGTATTCCAAACTGGAGAGATATTTGATATCATTCGCTGTTCTGATTTAATGTTGTAATATAGATTAAAAAAATATCGAGTCCTCTAAATCAAGGAACTAATTCCTTGTCTAAATGGAGTGCATTGATTTCCGCATGTAAGTAAACTATGCATCTTATTATGATCGCAATTATCTCCCCTTTAATGAATAAGCTAATGTTAGGATTGGATAAACAAGCGAGGAAGTCAATCCGTCCTCAAAGTTTGCCCGAGGACAGCCTGACATCACAGCGCCAGACAAGGCACGGGGACAGGTGGTTAAGGGTGTCATGATTTTAACACTCCCATTGCTAAATGGAACGTTCTTTTGATGAACCGATACAGTTTCAGATGGCTTGGTAATTTACTCAAACACATTGAGATGAATTGATATTCAAATGCTAAAAAAGCCAATTTCCACTGAGAAAAAAAATATTTTCTTCGCAGTGTTTTACGTTTATCTTTCCTCAAATCCACAAACATTTTTTTCAGAACATCAACTGTGTCCTAAAGAAATAGAGTTCATATACGCGGGACACCACAATAACGTTAGGTTAGCCGTTTCCCGACTTGACTTACATTGTACGTTGGTGTATAAAGAATGACTGAAATTATGGTAATACTTTTTTCCTAAGTATCATTTGTTTTTAATCTGGTCATAGTGGTACTGTGGAGGCCGTTGATTAACTGACACCAAGCAGATAGATAGAAAGTGAAAGTCGTTTAAGTGAAATAAAGCTATTTAAAAGTAAAAATCACTGTTATTCAAATGGCATGCTACAAAGCCAATATATAGGTTAGACATGCAGTTTTGTATGCACAAACGAGGTGAAACAAACATACACTGCAGAAAAATCAAACATTTGGAATTTAGTAAGTAACGTAAGAATTGTGTTTACAACATGCATAGTTTGTAAATCCTACAGACATAACTTGAGATGGCGGGATTTTCATGTTCTAGTTTACGCGATCACGGCTCCTTGTCCGAGGGTTTTTGTTCTTTCAAGGCTACCGTACAAAGGATTCAATCTCACCGACAACCAGTCTCCAATTTCAGGTTCCTAATTAAGGCGCTCATGGTCAATGGCAAATTCCACACTGTTTTTTTTTTTTTTTTTTTTTTTTTGGCGGGAAAAAGTGCACCCTGGCAAGCAGACGTTAAGTTTAGTGCAAAAACAAAGTGATCCACTAACAAGCCCTTCGGGTATATGAGATTGGGTGTTTGCATATACCGACCGATCTATGGTGTATGTAAGATACATGCATGTGTAATTGCATGCATGGTATACTGCACAAAATCTCCCATGATTATATTTAATAAATACATGGCGATAATATTAATATGATTAAGAAATAGATATGATGTATTTCTGTAAAATCAAGGGTATGACGATTATACACCTTTACGATAGCCCGCACACGTCAGATCCAAAGTAGCGTTCTAGTTTGTCACTTTATAGAAATCATTTGTTGAAATAGTATCATTTTTCTGTCCACGCTAGAACTCTAACGAAACATCGTAGCACAAATCCTATACCACAAATGCCTATGAGATTACTGTACCTGTTTTCATGGAAGTTATGGGCGTATATCTTAATGACATATTGTGACAAGTTATGACATATTTTAACTGATTATGATGTGATACGCGCTCAAAACAAGCGGTAAAGAATTTGACGCATGATAATTATTTACTCCGTTTACTTTTGGATGTAACTGAGGAACTTTTAAGTTCAAGTCTAGTTCATCCATACAGGCGGAACACATTATTGGGGAATAAATAGAGGCTGTATATCCTTTCATTTGTCATATTCATTCGTAAGATAAACAACCATTTCTTAGGCCTATGATATTTCTATCCATCCATTCACTGTATTGGCTATCTGCTATCTGGCCTCTGATGGGCTAAACCGTGTATACAAGCAATTCAACGTCGGATCGAATATCCTGAATTAATATCTCATGACGGTTTATCTTGATCGCATTTTGGCAACTTCATATCAGTTTTTGGGATAGATAATCGAGAGTGGAAAGCTCTCTCCATAACATGTGTCTGTAGGTGTTGCAATTGAGTTAAATTCCGTAATATCTGGGGCCTGTAACATAAAAAAGATATGATAAATTAACAATTGGTAGCCAATAAATGACTTCAATGGCTACCAATTAATCGCATGTTTATGGTACACGTTTTGCCATAGACTTACGATTAATATTTATCGTAAGTTTAATTGCCACTTTTATGTTATGCAGGCCACTGGTGATTTTAAATGCAGTGTCGTTTAGTATAATCCTCTAAATAAATTAAAGGATATCTACGTAGAATTGATTTTCATGGTTTTGATACAAATTTATATTTTTAATTGCTCATCCACTATGAGTGACGAAAAGGATGAACAATGTGTGTACTGTATTCATGTATTTTGGAAGATGCTCCATTACCTAATTACCGCATAAATATGAAGGGGACCCACTTAGCCGGCGCTATCGCAAGCGCCAACCACACGTTGGACAGGCGTCTTCCATTCATATTTCTATTTTCCATACAGCATGGACGACATTTCATGAATGACATACATGCAGATATTTGAAGAGAAATGGTAGAATGTAATTGTAAAAAAAATAAAAAAATACAGAGAAAACTGTTTAATGTTGCGTTGCACGCTGTACTATAAATAAGATCCGATGTTGTAGCGAGCCATTAACAAAGTTAGTGTCTATGCCAGCAGTTTAATTACCTGTTCATTCATCGCTGCATGATTGAATACATTTGAAAAATAGAATTTCATGAGAAATCGAGTGCTCTGGCGTTTCAGGTGTATTTTATGTAACTCTTGCGCCATAATTATTGTTGAAAAAAGAAGAAATGGAACGCTGATAGCGTTGCCCGCTTTAACCCTATGCCTATAGGCTACTCTAAAAGTTTTCTGCACGACTGCAAGCCACATGAATACTCAATTTTCGTCTTTGTAAAATGGAAGAGCATAGAATTTAGGACAAAATAATCTATTCTTCATTTCAGCCTTCTCATTAGTTCAAGCATCTATAATAATTTTTCTCCGCCATTATTCTGTATATATTACAGTTAAGGACAGGCTTCGCACCTATGCGCTGCACATCAAACTATTAGTGTTTTTTTTCTGCTGCAGCAACTGTTTTTGGCTTGAATTGAATTATTTTGTCGATATTATTTGTAGTTCAATTTCACAGTGTGTGACTCAGTTAACCAGAGACTAATATATGGGACACCGCAGGAACATAGGCGTCAACTCTAACACCAAGTGAAATGCGTCAACAAAAAATGCTCCACTAAAGTTTTACAACAAACACCATCTAATTGCTGCCTTGTAGTTTTGCATAATAACAAGGACAATACAATATCGCAGCTCAGTCATATTTGTTATACTTATCTGCAAGAAAAAGAACAATGATAGTCATTTTTTAGAAACACAAGAGTCAAATATTAAAATGGTGACCTCAAATCAGCATCAGGTGAAAGAGATCCGGACATGAACACTGAAAACTGAAATTATTTCAGACAATCAAATCTGGACTAGTTTTCTGTACTAACGATTCTAGTATGTTGGACTAAGCTAAAGCATTTCGCTGGTCTAGCAAAGTGCTAGCCAATCATGCTGGACTAAGCTATGGTAGTCCAGCTAGTTTGAACATGCCATTAGTTCAGGTAGGACTGTCTGGCATGTCTGTACTAACTTTGGCGTTCAATGTGAACTTTGGTGTTCAACTTTGGTGTTCAACACCAAAGTTCACACTTTGGTGCTCAATGTAAAGTTCCCTCAATGTCAACGAAGTCGGTGATATATGTGGTTCATGCAAGCGCCCTACACATTCAGTATAGATCATTTTGCAAAGGCAAAGAAAAAATGACGATGAGTTTGCAGATTTGGTTGGCATGCGTCGACTCACGGATTCAACTGTTACGTTTCAAAGTGTGTCATACGGATCAGCAAACGATGACAAATTAGTAAAATGGGAACTTACAGGAAACTTCATAGGATGCAGAACATGAATGAAGTTTTGAGTAACGTGAGAGCAGGGATAGATGACATGGGAGGATGAGTGAGCGTTAGAGAGGTATGGGTTCAAAGAGGCGTAAAAGTTCGCCCTCTCTTTACTGTGGCGTCCTTTTTAACGTATTTTTAAGCTATTTTTTCCCTTTTCCGTTTGTTTTTTCCTTTTTCCTTTTTTTTTGTTTGTCAGGCCATCGGCGTGAAGTGAGGAATTTTTTTTAATTTTGTCAATTTACCATCAGCTTCCACTATTAAAAACCCTGAGTCCGTTTCACATGGAAGCATAGGTAATAGATGAGGGAAGATAGGGGTGGGTAGAACGAAGCTGGAACATCTTTTTAACAGAGAGAGAGAGAGGAGGAGGGAGAGAGAGGGACAGACAGACAGAAAGAAGCGTAAATGATACGAAATAGAGAGAAAAAAATTCTTAGAAGAGTGATAAAAATGACAAATAAGCAGATTTGAGAAGAAATGAAGACGACACCAAGAGGCACGAATCGAGGTTACGACCTCCCTTTACCCCTGCTCCTCACCCCTCCTTCTCAACCCTCATTCACCCGTCTAACAATCAGTGACATTTATACAATTTATGCCAAACTCGTCAAACAATATATTTGTTAAATATCTGTCACACATTTCTGCTCATAGCTAACACTTACCAGGCTTTCATGAACAGGATTAAATTTGAAAGATGTTCACTGAACGCTGAACTACGAAAGGAAGACGAATATAGCCAATGTTGATAGCGCTCGGCTAACGTTTGGCGTACGCACACGACAGATAAGCCGTCTTTCCTTGGTATTTGTCTACGCTCATAAACATGAGCGTCTTTCAAAGTTCCAAAACGAATGGCAGACGCTGATGGCGTTGGGCGAGTGTGACGTATGCACGCCACGCGACAGCTAGATGTCTGTCCCTTGCTTTACTGCGCCCGGGATCGTCTTTCAACGTTCGTAAACGCTAGGTAGACGTTGACGATAAGACGCAAAGATGTGACAGACCTTTGTCGCTTTACCCTGGATTATAGCCATCTTCTTAGATTTCTAAGCCAAGAGGATAAAGACGCATAAACCCCAGACAGTTTATTAACACACCTAAATCTCCCTTTTACACAATATTTACGCAGAAGTGATCTGGGTTCCCAAAGCTCGGCTTTGTCAGATTTCCTTCTTTCTATCCTCCTGGATTCTAGCCAAAGACCTCCATTTCGGTCTCTCAAGAAAAATCCGAAACACTTTCCAATTTATTTTGTTAAAACCTCGTTCAGAATCTCGTGCTTATGTTTGGAAATTCTGGGGTAAAATTATACACAAAATGACCCTTCTGAAATGCAGACAGTGTTTCGGTCACGGCTTCGCGATGCCCTCGTTTTGGCATTCGTAAGATGTTTAAAAAGTGATGTTGAATTGATTTAAGATGATATCGATGAAAATGAAAATTAAAACAAATAATTGATAAAGGGATGAAGTGCATCACAAATGTATAGAAAATCTTTGAGAAATATTGTTCCTTTCCCTTCCTCTAGAAACAAGAAGGAACAATAGCTTAGAGTCGTGAACGCAGTAGCAAAACAGAGGTGTGTCAAATTGGAAAAACAAAACGAACCTCCCTAGAAAAAAAAAAAGGCGTGGAGTGTACATTACAGATATCATTCTGTTGAATAAGGGTTGACTCTGTTTAAGTTTAATTCTGTTTAATTCTGTTTAATAATCGTTTCTGTTTAATAAGCGTTTTAGCCTGCGTCAGCCCAGTGTTTTTAAGTAAAAATGCGCCATTAGCGCACGGTATTCGCGGATCAGACTGCCAGACTATGGACTGATGTTTGTCTTGCGCTCAATGAGCGCCAGTCCACGGTATGACCTACGTATTTGTGCGTCCAGACAGCGTTTTTAATTAAAAAAAACCGCTGGGCCAACTGAAGATAAACACGCGAATGTGTGGGTCGGCCTTAAAAAGTGGAATATTTTTCTAGTTGTAGATGCGGAATAGTATCCTTTCGTTCAAAGCAAGTTGTGTCGTTTGTTGAACTTCTAACGTTGTCGAAATTTAGGCGTCGATGGATGTCAAAGGATGAGCGGATTTTGCGTATTGCTCCTAGTTGATTCATTACCATATTTGGCTTGAAATTTGCTCAAAATCTTCTTTTTTTATTTCAAAATTTGGAATGTTTTAAAGAAAATGGTCGTGGCTTAAAATATAATCCAATATCAACACCTCACAGTTGATCTAATCAGGTTAATCCTTTGTTCTACTTAAATTCAAATACGTCGCACGACGATTAATTATCAAAAAACAGGTTGGTTAAAAAAAAGGATTTTGCGCAGTTTTCCTTTCACACAATGTCACGTTTGTTTTACACAATAATTCTCACCGACAGTTACGCAATGTTATTGTTCAACAAAAATTTTATAATTTTAACCAACATTTTTAAGAGTGTACATTCTTAAAATTCTTTCAATTAATTCTAGAAGTCTCATTAATCATGTTTATTGCCCATTTCAACTAATCTTATCACATTGGGGAACATCTCCATCACATTATTTCCAGAATCACCTAGCACCTGAAAACACATTTCAACAAAATAAATACTATTTTTAACCTTTCTTCGAGGATTTTCGTAAATTTGTGTCGATAATGTGCGTTAAATATGCCTTATGGCTACTCTGGGAATACGCATTACATTATATAATACACAGATTCTCTCTGCTGTGTTTTCTTTTGCGATGTTTACTATTTTGAAGAAGGTATTTTGCTGGCACAGCCTTCCACAGAATGCGAAAGATGTGTTATGATTTGCTATTGCATTTATGAAAGCATTAGTAAAAGTATTAGCATTAACACGATTAAAATTCCGCATGTCACTTAATTTTGCAAACTGATGAGTACCAGTGGGATATTGCATTATGGGAGCACGTGCTATGTTATTAAACGTTGTCCTTGGTAGAAAAGAAAGGAATGGTTTTCAATATTTATCACGTTTGTAGCTCTGTAGTTTTGAAGGGATCATCATCAAGGGGCGTTCAGTGACCCCGGAGCGTTGAAATTGAGGTGTGGGCTTTAACACCAAACTGAACACCATCTTCAAGACGTACGACAAAAGAGAAACAGCTTTATCGTGAGAAATGAATACGTTTTTAGGGTTTAAGCAATCTGATAAGTTAGGGACTTGGAGATCTATCTGCTATGGTGAATTACATCTCTTTTGGCAAAGTTATGTTTCATCAAAATTGATAAACGTTTAGTGACCTCGGTGCTGTAAAATCGAGATGTTGAGTTTAACACCAAACTGAACATCATTCTCACCACGTACGACAAAGTACAAATAACTTTATCATGTGAATTGAATAGGTTTTAGGGTTTTAGCAATCTGATAGGTTAGGGACTTGGAGATTTATCTGCTATGGTGAATTAGGCTATATTTATTTTGGCAAAGTTATGTTTCATCAAAACTAATAAATCGAATATATCCCTCACTTGCCTTCAAACCATTTCACATTTTCCTTTTTCATGTAGATGATACCTTGCTTTGCACTATTAATTTGGAAAGCAAATAACTCTGTGTTCAAATAAATTCCCCATGGTCCCACCTACTGACTTCCATGTTGTGTCCATGTGCCAAGTTTTGGCACAATTTTACCAAAACCTGATTGACGCCAAGTCTAATAATGTCGTCATTTCAGGATCAGACGGAGTGTCATTTTACCTGTTGTGTTAAATTCTTGTTTTTTTTATTTGAAAGTTTTGTAAATGTTTGTAGATGAAAAGCTATGGTTAGAGAGCAGTATCAACCCGTTCACGATAAGAATTATTTTAGAACAAATTCAATCACTATTCATTTCCTAACGTCATGTTTTTTTTTATTTTCTTTTAAAAACATTCTAATGAAATATAATGATACCAAATGAATCTTCATCTCGAAAAATCGTATTGAAACGTTCAAAGTTGCCAATTTACATAATAACTAAGAATATTTAATTTTTCAATGCGTTGCCATTTGAAGGTTTTGTGACAATTTAAGTATTCAATTTCATGCGACAAACGGCAAACAATGGCATAGTAGTGATGGTCTGATTTGGGGTAGTTTATCCTTTTTTCCGCTCATGCATCTGGTATACATTTTAGAGTCCTGCATCAAAAGTAATCGAATCTTAACACAAAATGTGCTCTATCGTCCTGTAATATGTTAATCAATGCAAAACGCATCCTATTCTATTTTCTTTTTAATCATCGGTAAATGAGATGAACACATAAATGACGCCTCTTCTATAATCAGTGGAAAGTGTCGGTCATGTTCAAAATATTTGTGCATCTCCCATCTTAACCAGTTGCTAATTTCTATTTCGAAAGCAGGATGTAGCTATCTATTCCAATTTTGTTCGAGTGTAGGTAGAAGTGCTGATTATCAACCAACATGCAATGGCAGGCGAGGGTTATTTTGACACCATTACGAGCAAGGAGAGCCATGAAGAGCATAGACCAGCCTCTCGCATGCCTAAATACACGATTAGGGGTCGTATCAACTTGCGATAATGTGTATTCAATTCAATTCAATTCAATTTCAATTTATTTCATTCAGATAAAAAGGTACATACATATAGGTATATACATATATTGTGTGTAGCACATGTCATGTCATGTGTCATTCCCCCTTAACAGCCGCTGACCTCACGGGCAAAGAACCATGTTTGTATCTCACACCCACTCACAAGCACATACATAAACTATTCTATACCGACATTTGAATCCACCATTAAACCAATCGTATACTTTTATATGGTGATTAGCTCAGTGAAAACTTGTAAAATATTAATCTGATATGGCACTAGGAGTGTTTTCCCGTCAAAAACGTCTGATCTGTACCCGCATATTCAGTACAGCGTTAATAGAGTCGTCCATTCTACCGCGCGAAAACTCCCCCTCTCCTTCATTCACATATAACGGCGCACGCACATCTTAAAACCCACACATCACACGCGCACACGTACTCCCTCCTCTGAATGAGCCAATATCCAAAATTCAATTACCGCAATACGACTATACACAGGGAAGTGTGGATAAGTGAGCATACATTCATTTATTACATAAATATACGACTAATATCTTGCTTGATTGCATGTGGTCAAGGAACAAAGCACCGGCAAACTAATCTCTTAACTCTTTAAAACGCCTGTGAATAGATGTTTTCGTACTTTAGCGCGTGAAACACTTCCGTTAGCAGTGAAAAGTGAAGTTAATCCTTGATGCAGTGTTTTTGTCAAAATAGAGTTTGATAACCGATTTAAGTGCTACTTGAGTAAACCAGAAACAACAATCTGTGTTTAGTGAGTCTTGCTTTAATTGGTTTGAATATGCAATAGCGATTAGTGATGTCAATATTTGAGGATAAACCTTAACCGCGCGGTGAAAGTACAATGTGTGCGTTTGGAGTGTGAAAACTGACTCATGTTAATTAAATGCTATATATCGATTAAAATAGACCCAAAGTTTGAACAAAGTCAATTACCTCGCCTTTCTTTTCTTTTCTCTCTTTATCTCGCACTTGAGCATATCGTATATATTTCGCCTATCTCTGTCATGTCTGTTACCTGGTTACCTGGTTACTCTCTCTGTTTCATGGCGTTTACTTTTTCGACTTTCTTCTCTCTCGCGCCCTTCCTCTTTTTATATCTCTCTCCCTTTATATATCTCTTTATATGTCTCTCTCTATATATCGATCCCTCTCTTTCTCTCTCTCTCTCTCTTTCCCTCTATCTATCTCTCCCTCTTTTTCTCACTCTCTCTCTCTCTCTCTCTCTCTGTCTCTTTCATTGTCTCTTTCTCCTGAAAAAAATTTAAGTCTTTGATTTTTTTTCGATAAAATTGTGCCTCATCTATCATTTTGTAATTCTTATTTTACCTTTTGTACATAAGATACATATCACCAATTTATAATTTGTTGGTACCAGTTAAAGCACTATTTTGTAAACTAAAATGCATACGACGTAGGTATACATTGTATAGGACCTATTCAACGCAAATCGCTTCTTTGATTGATATCATATTTGATTAGTAATTCGACTTTTTATTCGTACAATAGTTTTTTTTATTAAAGATGTAACTTAATTTCCGAAGTGTCCTTTTTCATCAATGTATTCATCATTTTTGTTGGAAAAGTCGTTAGAAATGGTGCGTATTTCAATCACAATTTCATCAGAATAATTATCTTCTTTCTACGAACGGATCAGTTCTACCGGGCTCGTATTTTTTAATTCTACAGGAGAGGTGATTTGAGTACCCCGTACAACCTAATTTAAAAGTCAGCCTGTCAGATACGAGTTGAAGAAGGACATTGAAATCCCTGATCGGATTAGTTTAATCCCTTCAAGTATGGGATCAGCATGACTGAAGATAAATAGAGCTCAAATCGAGATGAATTAAAAATCGCTTAACACCCGAAACACTGCTCAGAGATGATACGTCTCAGGCCAAAGAAGATCAGATTTATTATCTTCTCTTTTTTTTTTCGTTTTATTTCGTTACTTTATTACAGACGTGACAGCGTAACAGAGAAATAGAGAGGTGATAGGAGAGGCACAGACATGGAGGGGCGGTGTGAGATATTTAAAGGGAGAAAGGGTTGCTACAGGTTTTAGGTTATAACTATACCACACTTTGTCATCCCCTTGGTAGTTTGGTTATCATTTATTAATTTATTCATTTATTCATTTCGGGGTACTGTTGCATTTTGTAACATTACATAAACTAGGAGCTTGGGGAGACCTGGGATAGAAATTATCGTGTTTTTTTTTATTTATTGTTTTTACATTTATTACCAAAATAACGTTTTCTTTGAACGCTTTGAAGTCGAAACAAGGGAAATGTATTGCAGTTTTATTCAATGATCAAGTATGCATTTATCTACAAATTGATCAATGCAATAAGTATTTCTCATTTATCTTTTTACAATTTGGGGAGTTGTTACTAATTTCTATATTTGAATAGGATTGTTATTCCACTAAAAAGAATTGGACAATCCTGATTGGATAAAAGTCAGGTATTTATTCAAGGAAATGGAACTTTTATATCACTTTGATTTAAGATCTAATATAGCAGCAGAATTATTAGATAAAACTTATTTGTAGCATCCAAAAGGATGTATTCCAGGTAGCTGCAATAATGAAAAAAAAATATCTTTCATCTTTGTCTGAAAATTCGATTGTTCTTTTAAAAAAATGACATCTCCCGCTGATCTATGCGTTAAAAAGAGTGTTGATAAGGAAAAGTCTTGAAAGGGACATTAAGCTTTAATGCTTAAGACTTAATCCAGAATTTGTCTTTTCTGTTTCACCCTCTCTCACCCTCTCTGTCCTTCTCCCCTTCTGATATAAGATAAAAGTTGCTTTGGTTCTGTAAGCCCCTTGTCAGTGGGAACTGTAAATATTCTCGATTGTGCTTCTGGAGATCTAAGCGTAATCGTATTATCCCAACGTTCCCCTTTATTGAAACCTGTATTTGTTAGCCAGTCGCCAGAGCGCGAGTCATACACCCATCGCGACCCAGCTTCAATGGATCTACCTCGGCCGACCGGTCCCGGGGCTTTTGTTTCTGCGAGGTATCCTAAAACACTTGCTTCGTGTAAAAGGGCGTGAAAAACAAGTCGCCATTAGGAGAGCAAACATGGCCTAATCTCATTGCCTACTTTGTTGTTTCAACATCCACACTGCTCTCAAAGGGAAAGAAAAATAAGGAAAATGCGGACAAAAGAATGAAAGGCTTTTAGGAGAAGCATATTGACCAACCCCATCGAGTTTTTTAATGTGTGTTTATCTGTTTTAAGAAGTTTTATTCTCATCCTCCGAAAGGTACTCATAAAAAGGCTTCCGGATGAGTCTTAAGGTACGGGTGGAATGATATTTTTGTAGGATGCGTTTGTAGATCGAGTGCGGGATATAAAAGGAACATCGTCTTGAAAATCAAAATCGAGAACTTAATCACTTATGTACATCGGTTGATGACGTCATAGAGGAGAAGAAGTGGGGGTTGAATCGAAAGGAGGGAGGGGTAAGAAGTGTGGCTTCTGGTCTCTGGAATGTGCTGGAGTTGATTCGTGAAGAGAGGTAAAGAAAGGTTAGGATGTTTTCTCCATCTTGCCATGGTACCGGGTAAGACGTAGTCTTTCGGATCTTGTCACTTTGTCTTGATATCTCCATCTGTTGCGTCGGGGAATCACCGCTTTTCATTCGTCCTCAATCTCCAACTAGACACCGCTGTACAAGAAATATCTAACAAACATTTACGTTTTCTGGAAAATTCTGCTCAATTTTCTTCTATGATCTATAGTATGCATGAAGTCCCATTGGCTCACAGATAAAATATAACCAGACGGTATTTTATTTTTTTTTGTGGAAAAACTGTTACAAGCGCAATCAGCTGTTTTACACGTGTCTAAAGCAACCAAAGAGTAAAATCACCGCATTTTCGGAGAAACGTTTGCTTCCTCATTTATGTATTCTCTACAGTATACATGAAGTCCCTGTGGTCCATACATAAGATATACTCAGACAGTTCTTTTATTTTTCGGAGAAAATCAGTTAAGATTCAATCAGCTGTGATACCTGCGTCTTTTGCGATAGAAGATTCAATACGATCTGGACATGTTTCCCACTCTACAGCATTTCTGTTAAGCTAGCGACCGTCACCTAATTTGTCTAAATATTGAAGCAAGAACTGCCGACAATTTCCTTCCATCTGATTTGAACTTAGTTGTATGGATAGCGTCAAATGTTACCAGGGGGTTACCATGGTCAGATGGTAGTGGATTAACCTTACCTTTGACTGGATGCACGCAGTAGCAATACTTTTTTCTGTCTGAATTCGACATTCCTGGAAAAAAACCCGGATATCTGGTATATTTTGTACATCAGACGAAAACCCAATCTTTTTTATGCCAAGAGGACTAGCTGCCAATAGTTAATGATTATGCAAATGAGGAATACTGGAATAACTCACCTTTTACAAAGGATTTAACATTAGTTTTTGCATGGTAAGTTTGAAAGTTATCTCTCCTGCCTGTGGGGACGCCACAGGTCTACAGCGTGTTACTAAACGTTATTCGTGAATTCTGTATTGAAATTCTCATACTAAATGTGTAAGGTTTTATCAAGTCTTGATTATTGCATATTGAACATTTACACAGTGTAAATTCCAGTAATGTCCAATATTCCATTTATTGACCAAACTTCAAAGCAGGGCTCTTAACCCTGGTTCAAACTCTCGGATTTTTTTGTTGGCGCACTTCGACAAGATGGCAGGATATGCGTACAACCCACAATTGGGTTACATCGACAAAATACTTAGTTCAATTTTAGCCATCCCCAGTGTGTTTGATCGTCTGGGAAACATGAAAACATGCGCAATATTTTTGGGAAAAAAATCAAGAAACACACTCACGATTAAAAAAAAATAAGGTAAATTCAGTAATTCTAGTGAAGTTTCGCCAGTGCTGTAAAAAGTCTTGTCACTTTGAAACAAGTGATAAGGAATTATGAAGTATTTTAAAATATCCTCATTGTCTTTGGTGGTATGTCGGGGTTTGTTTAAATCCATACAGGGACATGTATCAATTTTGTTTAATTTTTGTCAATGGGTATATATTCTACTTATAAGGTTACTGTTTTGAGATGGGGACTGCCGTTACATCACTGCATCCATTAGGTGTGGGGATCACACGAGTAACGCGAAAGGAATTGTCCAACTGTAAAAGTATTGATAATTCAGTCATTTAGTTTTTATTTCTACTTGACCACTGTTGACAATATAGTATTGATACACATTATCATCCGATAACAAAACTTTCTTTCGAAATTACACTTTTCTAGTGTTACTCGCGTTACACTGTACACTTACTAGATGACTGAATATTCGTGGCGATATCTGGCATTACAACGTGCTGGGAACTTTCTCACTCTGTCTCTCCGTTATCCCCTCTCACCCTTCCCGACATCCTTCCTTCTCTCACCGCTCCTCATTACCTGGGTTGCACTTTTTACCCCTCCCCCTTTTTTCTCAGTAAGATCGTCTTCATCTATTTTCTTTCGGCTTCATGAGTATTTTCTCCCTCCTCATAATCCAGTTCGGATGTGGGTGTCGTATTGCCAACGTAATTCTAGGAGACTTTTAATTAGGATGTTTCAACGTGCGCTCAGATTTAGGCTATCATTATCATTTTTTTCTTCTCCCGCTCACTTAGCCGGCGCCTTTTCCCTTTTTGCTGTCGCGACTTATACGTCATACCTTCGGTTTTTCTGTATTTCATCAGAAAGTGTTTGCGACGTTATTTTCGTAAGGTTTCTCTTTAAATCATCATCATATTTATAGTGCAATGCCCGGGTGGGTGTAGCGATAGGAAGACACTCGTTTCGAATTTTTCCTTTATATCTCTTCAACCTATTTTCAAACGGGGTTAGATTTCAGAACTTTGAAGAAAAATACATCTGTGGAATTCTGTGCGTGCCTCTATGTTGAACTCGTTATTGAATTTGCAACATATATCCCTGCAGGTTATAGACTCAGAAACGCATCAATCTTGATTTTAGATTATTAATTTGAATAGTAAATCAATTTCTCATCAAAAGAAGACCTTGAATAGTTGCATAATTCCAAATGCAATATCACAAATGTCTTGATACTCATATCAAACCGGTCAATGGATAGGCCAATCACATTTGTGTCTGTCCTAGATCACATTAAAACATTCATGATTACTTAAGACTTGTTTGTTCCATCGTCTCGCATTGTTGCTCATGTCAAGTACTCGGCAAATCAAACGGAGCTCATCAAAAGAAGCACGAGCAACGACTGTAATTGAACAATACACTTTTTAAGGATCTTGTTTTGTACCGTTCAAATCTAACAATTTCTATTATAACACATAATCCTGCTGTCGATATAGTTTCAATCAATGTTCTATTGGAACCGGGTATTCCAGGCACAAAATAGATGGGAAATACCGAACTCAGTAGTCGATGAGTTAAATACCCATCTAGTTAATGCGCCACTCCGCCTGGCCTCTCATTTCACAAAGTTAGTTTTTTTTCAGATTCACCTCTTACGTAGCTCATGACAGCCCTTATTTCTAAGTCCAAACTTCTTTTCCGCCTATGAACGAACATCAACGCACGTTTACGCCCGAATAATGTAAGGTTTAACGCAGTCAGTACTGTACATTGTAATGCTGGCCCATCATTATTGTTCATACCAATAAAATGTGTGGATATCTATATTATATGTAATTAGTTGTCATCTAGATAATTAGCGGTGCAAATTTATGATATTTTACAGATTGTGAATATTGGAATAAACTGATATTCTTCACATTTTCTCTTAGGAATGAGCCTGAACTAAACACCAAATATTCTTTGGACACCCCCCCCCCCTCCCCCATACATGCCATAGATTTTTATGAATAAAATGCTAAAGTTTGTTTCTCATTTCATGACCGTTTTTTGTTTGACCAAGTTTCCGTTTTCTCATTGTGGACTAAGCCTACAACATTAGCCTTTTAGCAGGTCACCACATTTTCCTAACTCATCAATTGATGACTTTTTATTCATGTTATTTATAATTAAATGATCATGTTATTTATTATGATTTTAACCCTTTGTTATCTCTAATGATTATGTTATTGACGTTATTTGAATTGTAGTGAAATAAAGTTTTATTCATTGCTTACTAGATAATAAAAATATATAATATTTCATTCATACATTTCTCCTTTTCTTATCTTCTCCCAGATTCTGGACAATGGACCCGCTCAGGGTACTTCTCTCTTGTGTAACATTTCTTCTCTATGTTGCGGGGCCTGTCTCCTGTTACCGGCTCTGCGGTCCAGCCCTCGCCGACGCTCTGGCGGTCGTGTGTAAGGGCAGGGGCTACTATATTCACGAATCACAAATTGCACAAAAAGGTATGTATCTTGGGTATTAGACATGATTTTCTTTTTAATAGTCCCTTTTGCTGTTTTAGAATGGGAATATCACGAGAAAGTGGTTTAGTCTTGGACAGCTGCGTAATCACAGTAACAAATAATGCATCAAAAAAAAATCAATTTTCGTTTCATTAAAGTTCATGGTTTTGAGTTTTTAGTGCAGTCTACTATGTCGAGAAAATGGCTCCCGTGCGATTTTCGTGTTAAAATTGATTTTTTGAGCTAACTTTGTCAATTTGGGTGTGCTGAATCCAAAAAACTTTGGTTCCGATTTTTCTGACCCCGTCTTCACCCGCCATTTTGAATTTCAAAATGGCCGCCATAGAAAACACATTTTTGGCCATATTTTGGGCATTTCTACCCCAAATGTGTTGTTTTTTGTCTAACTTTGATGATTTTGGGGTGCTTAATCCAAAAATATGTGGTTCTATCTTTTTTGACCACGTCTTCAGCCGCCATTTTGAATTTCAAAATGGCCGCTATATAAAACTCATTTTAGGCTATATTTCGGTATTATAACACTGAATTAATTGTTTTAATGTCCAACTTTGATGATTCTGGGGTGCTAAATCTATAAAACCTTGGTTCCGATTTTTCCGATCCCGTCTTCAGCCGCCATTTTGAATTTCAAAATGGCCGCCATAGAAAACCCATGTTTGGCAATATTTGGGTCTTTCTACCCTAAATGTGTTGTTTTCTGTCTATTTTTGATGATTTTAGGGTGCTTAACCAAAAAATATTTGGTTCTACCTTTTTCGACCACGTGTTCGGCCGCCATTTTGAATTTCAAAATGGCCGCCATATAAAACCCATTTTAGGCTATATTTCAGTATTTCTACACTGAATTCGTTTCGTTATGTCCAACTTTGATGATTCTGGGGTGCTGAATCCAATTGTTTTTCGTTCCGCTCTTTCTGACCCCGTCTTCAGCCACCATTCTGGATTTCAAAATGGCCGCCATAAAACCCAGTAGGGATTTATTTTGTATCTTTCTGCCGCAATTATGTCTTATTATGACCAACTTTGGTGATTATGGGGTGCTGAATCCCAACATCTTTAATATCATTTGTTTCAACCACACTTTAACCCACTATTTTGCTTTTCAAAATTGTCATGATAGAAACTGTTTGTGCAATATTTTGTGACCTAATAGTTAGAAATTAGAATTTACACGTTTCTAACAAGCTTTGAGGACTACAATTCACATTTGAGTTGCCATTTCATTGACCACCATTAATCACTGACGTTATCAACTCAAGCTCCTATGGTTTGGTACTTTATTGTTTGTTGTTACACAATCATGATATGTGTTCCAAATACCCTGAATACGTTGCACATAACCAACGTAAACGGGTAAATGGTCTGAATAATCTATTACATGTACATGCATTATGGAACTGGGACGAATTCAAGCCCTTGGCATCTAAATATTTGGGTGAATTTTTGAATT
This sequence comes from Temnopleurus reevesii, assembly GCA_036244855.1. Lineage (NCBI taxonomy): Eukaryota > Metazoa > Echinodermata > Echinoidea > Temnopleuroida > Temnopleuridae > Temnopleurus > Temnopleurus reevesii. The sequence goes on along the minus strand of BQKZ01001234.1, from coordinate 28,417 downwards.
TTTGTCACTTTGTTGCTATCAATTATCTGGCAAAAATATGTTGTTCTTGCATATAAAACTTTGGATTGTATTGTTTGCAGACTGAGGGTTGTGATTTAGGTTAAATCTTAAGCCCCTTCCCTAAGAATTACAGTTTTAATTATACGTAATTCGCTGCAGCCATAAATCCTACTTGAAATATGGGTCATTTACCACTCCTTGTTCTATTCTGATGCAACTGGATCATATATGAATTTGTATCTGGAATTATTGCACCACCATGGCTGCTACAATAATTTTGTAATTACTTATCACGATGCGACGCTGGATGGTATTGGTGCGTATTGGTGCCCCCTCCCAAGAAAAATGGGTAAAGATCCTCGGGTAGTCCACTTTGTTGTTTGGAGATCAAGCAGACCCTGTGTTTTGGGCGCCTGGGGATGATTTGGCCGATGTAGTTTCTTACCACTCAGAAGCTCTACATGAATAAAGCGAGGAACTGAATAGTAATGCAGGTTTGGTGGAAGCACATTTCTTATCTTAATATCTCCCTTATATACGGTAACACTCTTTGTGAACCAACATATAAAACCTAGCAGATTTCAAGTATGGAGAAAGTGCTGTTTAGTGTTTTAACTACATGTATTTATTTATTACTTTAATTTGATATACTGTATGTACTCATCTTTATAATTATCATTCTGTGCGTGCAATTGTATTGATCCTATTCATTTGTTTTTATGTAATTTATTATGTTTTTTCTGTGTTATGTTCTATATTTGTACTCTATGTTTTGGCAGGGCTCTCTTGCAAAGCAGGCCATGTGCCTTGAATGAGACCAACCTGTCTTTTAAAGAAAACTTGAATGAATAAAAATAGATTAAATAAATAAATAAATGAATAAGAGGATCTCCTACCAAAAACTCTCAAACAGCTTTCTCCCCTATGCATTCATCTTAACCTATCTCTTTAAAGAAACTTTTGCCGGAAGACAGCAATCTATATTGATCCAGGGTGTCCATGATATGTGGTAGTTGCACTCTCAGTGATCATCCAGACAACATTCATGATCCTCTCAGAGCATTAATGGTGCAGTAAATTCTTATGTTTCAGTAAAGAGCTTCATATTTGAATTCTGGGACATCAAAAACATTCATGATAGATATCAACGTTCGGAAGTGGCATCCAGATGCATCGTTATAAACAAAAATCTCACGAGATCTACATATCAACATCATTGCTAATGTTTGTCAGAAAAATTGGTTTACCGCAAACATTGTTGTCATGAAATTTTGGTCGAAATAGGAATCAAACATTTATAGATTCATAAATTGACAAGGGTTTTGAATCCAACATTAACCAGTCGCCATCCATGCTATATGCTAAAAGACGTTGATTATAGATAAAGCAGTATTTTTAGGTTCAGCATACCACCCCAGAATACTCAAAGTGGGAAATAAAAATAAAAATGGTGTAGAAATACCAAAATACGGCTTCGAACGTGGTTGAAAAAAAAAGGGAACCAAATCATTATCGATACAGCATCTCAAAATCATCAAAGTTGGACATAAAGCAACAAATTTAGGGTAGAAAGACCCAAAGTATGGCTGAAATGGGTTTACTATGGCAGCCATTTTGAAACTCAAAATGGCGGCTAATACGTGGTCGAAAATAATGGAACAAAATTTTTTTTTTGGATTCAGCACCCCAGAATCATCAAAGTTACACATAAAAACGAATTCAGTGGAGAAATACCGAAATACAGCCTAAAATGAGTTTCAATGGCGGATGTATGGTCAAAAAGACTGGAATCAAATATTTTTGCATTAATTAGCACCCCAAAGTCATTAAAATAGGACAGAAAACAATAAATTTGGGATATAAAGACCCAAAATTTGACCAAAAATGTTTTTTTTTTTTGGCGGCCATTTTGAAATTCAAAATGGCGGCTGAAGACGTGGTCGGAAAAATCGGAACCAAAGATTTTTGGATTCAGCACCCCAAAATTGACAAAGTTACACATCAAAAATGAATTCAGTGAAGAAATACCGATATACAGCCTAAAATGGCTTTTCCATGGCGGCCATTTTGAAATTCAAAATGGCGGCTGAAGACGTGGTCGGAAAAATCGGAACCAAAGATTTTTGGATTCAGCACCCCATAATTGACAAAGTTACATATCAAAAAAGAATTCAGTGAAGAAATACCGAAATACAGCCTAAAATGGGTTTTCTATGGCGGCCATTTTGAAATTCAAAATGGCGGCTGAAGACGTGGTCGGAAAAATCGGAACCAAAGATTTTTGGATTCAGCACCCCAAAATTGACAAAGTTACACATCAAAAATGAATTCAGTGAAGAAATACCGATATACAGCCTAAAATGGCTTTTCCATGGCGGCCATTTTGAAATTCAAAATGGCGGCTGAAGACGTGGTCGGAAAAATCGGAACCAAAGATTTTTGGATTCAGCACCCCATAATTGACAAAGTTACATATCAAAAAAGAATTCAGTGAAGAAATACCGAAATACAGCCTAAAATGGGTTTTCTATGGCGGCCATTTTGAAATTCAAAATGGCGGCTGAAGACGTGGTCGGAAAAATCGGAACCAAAGATTTTTGGATTCAGCACCCCAAAATTGACAAAGTTACACATAAAAAACGAATTCAGTGAAGAAATACCGAAATACAGCCTAAAATGGCTTTTCTATGGCGGCCATTTTGAAATTCAAAATGGCGGCTGAAGACGTAGTCGAAAAGACTAGAATCAGATATTATTTGATCAAGCACCCCAAAATCAATAAAATTTGACAGAAAATAATAAGATTGGGGTAGAAAGACCCAAAATATGGCCGAAAATGGGTTTTCCATGGCGGCCATTTTGAAATTCAAAATGGCGGCTGAAGACGTGGTCGGAAAAATCGGAACCAAAGATTTTTGGATTCAGCACCCCAAAATTAACAAAGTCAGCTCAAAAAATCAATTTTAACAGACAAATCGCGCGGGATTACATAGTAGACCCTACTATTTCGTGAAGTCGCACAAAAGGCCATCCTTTTAAGATCCGCGAAATGTTGGACTCGCCTATAATGGACGAGAAGAAATATATTATGAGACTGCAAAACATGATAGTTTTTATCATAATCATCAAGTTTTTTAATACTTCTTAAGATCTCAGAATTGTATTTAATTCAAATCCATGATCTCTTTCAGATCCTTAATCGAAAATGACCACGCTCACGCTTACCCGTTTGTTTAAACATGTTAAATGTTAATTTGTTAATCTGAACAAAATGGTTTGTATGCGGTACATCATCACATGCGTGTATTAAATGTTCGTCTTATAAGGGATGACCTTCCTCATGATATCCTCATGATAATTGAGTGGGAAAATAAAATTCATGTTCAGGACATTGTAAACAGACTTCATTGCTTCCGAAGTTTGGCTTCGGGATGAACATGAAAGCTAACCAGATGCAGCTAGGAAACACCGTCATTATATTTTTAGGGAGCATTGCTCAAAAGTTGCAATTGACAGCAAATCAGCTGCAAATTGTAACGTGCATTTTCATTCGCCCATTATATGCGCTTCTACCAAGACGTGCATAAAACAATGGTTTTGATTGGCGTATTCCGATCAACTGCAACTTGCGATCAATTGCAACTTTTGAGCAACACACCATTCATGCCCTTAGCTTGATAAACCTAAAAATAATTGTTTTGAGTTGATTGGAACGGAAAACTCATAACGAAAAAGTTAGAAAACAGTTTGCAGCTGATTGCGGGAATAATTAAATCGGTAATGTTTCCAACCCTGGATAAATAAAGTTAACCAACCAAAAATATGTAAAGCTGTCGCGATTTGATGACAAATGAGCCGTCAGAAATCCTCTTTTAAGCAAGTTTTGCGTTGAAAACACTTTATTAAAACAATTAAGTAAATCACATAAATTCAATCTACCTTTTAGAATCTTAATTGTCTTTCTCGTTTAAAATTCAAACCTGTCAAATGCCATTTCATAGAGTTCATATGGTTCTAATGTAAATCTAAAAGAAAGAAACACCTTGAGTGAATTTCATACGATTTGTTGATAGATATTACAATGCCTAAATCATTTGGGTTTGTTTAGTTGTTGCTCGGGGGGGGGGGGGGGGGGGGGGGGGTATAAACTTTAAATACGTCCCTGGAAGAAATCGATATTTCGAATTTTTCACATTGTTTAGAACAATCAATGGTCTAAAATCGCGACGCATCCCTACACCTTTTGCTCATTTACAACATTTATAACACTTTTGTACACACTAATAGCCTTCAAGAGTCTTGAAATATTTACTTCAAGAACCTTAAAGGGGATTTTCAGACAACATTCATCGGTCCCTAGATGCGTATTTGTTTCAGTAACAGTATATATCCTCTTAGTGTGGTATGCGTCTTTATTGTTCATAATGCTGTAACTTGGCAGAAAGTAAAATATTTTAGCCAGTAAATCGGCTTAAATTGACCCTCTCATTTTTCTCTTAAATGTCAGTTTAAGTGAATCAGAGTTTTACTAAGTTCCACTATTAATCCATCGCGAAGGCTGAGACATATGTTGGAGAAGTGATTGACACATCATTTATGCTAAGACAAGCCCGCCCCCCCCCCCCCACTACACACATTTCCTTTTAAAAAATTGGGGATCTCAATGGTTATCAATGATTTTATATACAATTTTGATTCTAGTCATTTTTATTACCATTCAACTTTTGGGGTTTTATTCACTTTCATTTATTGCTATTTTTACGCTTTGCTATTCCCTGCTAGTGGTGCATAAATGAAAAAAATATGAATATAAATGACATGGTATAACTGTTTAAAATGCAGAACAGATTGGTTGATATCATCTCGTCATAGCGTCAAGTACAATGACACACCACTTAAATTCATGTTATTTCAATAGCATTTATTTAAATTGAATAGCTACGATTGATTCTTGCAAAGCTTGTTCGTTTAAATTGAAGACGATCTATTTCTTATTGAGCTTTTGTTCCAAATCCTGTTCAATATGTGGGTCATTCACTCAATTTCCAAAACATTGCGGTGTTAATACTTTTGAGAACCGAGGAAGAAATGGCGGGAAAAGCATCCTGCATAAAACCGCGATGTAATTTAAGCAATTGACTTCCGTTTTCTGCGGTGTTCTGGATTTAAGGAGATTTTCATCAAAATTCTCAACATCTTATTCATCATTAATTCTTTTATTTATTTGGAATTAAACTTAAATTCACATTTGTTCATTTCCGTTACTATTTCCTTTATCCATACTAATTGCGTAATCTTAGCGCAAAGGCAGAGTGCGACGACCGATATTTTACGTACGCTCCTACGAACTCAAAATATCAACTATAAGCTTAAGTTTAAAAACTCTCATGGATCATTATCCTTAAAGAATGTTGATTAAAGGACCAACTTATCATACTGTCAATTCGTCATGTTGATCTTCAAAGCAAGATGAGAAGTATCAAATGATATTACTTATGCAAGCACTCGATGCAGAATTATAGCTTTAGCTGATGCAAGATTGTTTTTCTCGGTGCTGAAATAATATAACTTGAAATAAATATTGTTTTGCAATGTCGTAGCCCTTTTGTTTTTGTTCATATTGTACTAAAATCAGTCTCAATATTACGTAAACAGATTCAAATTGAAATAGCATTAAATATATTTTCGAAATATATCTGACTCTGTTGTATTCACTATACAATCAACAATTTACCAGGACATGTACAATACTGATATTATTTTGAATGTCAAAACATTAATTTCCTGGGACATGATATCATAATTTTTAATTGCATAAGCTGCAAAATATTAATCTTAGACCGAAATCACTTTGGCCTCAGAGTAAATCATTCTTAAACAAGAACACGAAGAAGGTCACTTTGAATGTTTTATATTAAGGTATTTTGTTTTAATAAGCGCGATAAATCAATGTTTCAACAGTGCTCATCCCTCGTGGATGCTCCCGGAAGTAACCGGAATAAGCCGGAAGTAATAGCGGGGTCATGTAATAGACAATCAAAACGGACTGTAAACCTGTCTGCTATGTCAGGAAACCCTTACGTCTCTGTAGACTTGATATAAGAGTGCTTAGTCTCTCTCTCTTTCATCTCTCTCATACAACCCATGCCTTCCTTAAGCCCCGGTCACATAGGGCCCCGGAACCAACAAAGAGTCCTGTTGAATCGTGTTGCTCCCGGGGCCCTATGGGGCCGGGGCCTTACACCATGGTCCCTTTACCCTTATATTCCCTTCTTTTCACTGTCATGCCCCCTTCATCCCCCACCCACTCTTCGTCTTTCTGTCCATTCACATAACTATTTCTTTTCACGTTCTATTTACTTTTTATTTTCTTTACTCTCTCACTCTCTCTTGTTAATTTGTTAGTATTCTATTATATGCACTGGTCTTCCACCCCTTCCATTATTTTTCAAAAAGAACCATGACTTATTCTTTTAAATGAACATCAGGGTTTGTAGCTAAAATTCTCTTTGCGTCAGAAAACATTGTCCATTTTGTTCCCAGCAAACTGTTGTGCCAATGCACTTGTTGCTTTTGAGGATGAGCACACTGTTTTGGTTATTTTCTTTTATCTAGATCGATGAAAATATTTAACAAATCCAAGATTAAAGACGCTAGTTTGTTACTTCCACAATGACCATGATGACCTGTTGTTCGTTATTTCAGCTAATAAACAAGCTTATAGTCCACAGTATTGACCAGTGACACGTACTCATGAGTAATTTCTTTAAAAAGTTATCTGGTTATATAACTATAATTTGAAATTTTCTATTTTTTTCTTTCCAGATTCACCAATTGTATCGCATCATGTCGCAGCAAGCTTCCTGGGTTCGTCAAGCGGCCCAACGCACAGTCGACAGCGACGACGAGTACGAACAGGACAGATCGTCAACGAATGCTGTGACAACGAGTGCTCCAACAACATTATGGAAAGTTATTGTAACAAAAGAACTCCTGACGTTCCACAGGAGAGCGTCATTTCAGCGAACACTCCGGAGGAAACGCCGGAAGACTCAACGTCACATACGAACGACGAGTCAACAGAGCGACGGACGGACGGCGCGAACGCCGCCGCTACCAATCTGGAATCGCCAAACCCCGACGTTGTTGAAACGCCGGACGCAACGGCGTCTTCTGACGTCGAAGAAACGTCTCCCGATGATACAACCGCGGTGGAGAAGCCAAAGAAAGGTGGAAAGGGGAAAACCTCTTTAGAATCATCCACGAAAAAGAACAGAACTTCGAAAGGGATGAGTAAAGAGGAGAGGAGGAGGATAGCGAGCGAGGAGAGGAGGGCGAGCAGGGAGAGAAAGAAGGAGCTGAGTCGGGAGAGGAGGCGGCGGTTGAAACTGCAGCAGAGGAAAGATAAGAAGAAAAAGAAGCGGTTGGAATCTGCAGAGAGGAATAGAGGAACGGACCACATGGCGGTCAATGAAGATTCGACGCTCATGGCGAGGGAACCATTAGGCATTGATGTAAGTGAACAAAGACATCTTTATTCATTTCACAGTCACTGTACACAGAAATTTACAGGGGCTAGAATCGGCTAACGATGATATAGTTCAGTTTATAATTGACGTGCACACAACTCCACACAGTATCTACATTTGAACTTCATGACTTTAAATTGACAATGCCTTGTGGTTGAGTTACATAGGAACGTGCAGATTATGCATTCTGGAGTTTGGGCATAAAAGAGGTTTAATTATGTATTTTGTTTAGTAAACTGAACGTGCCATACGTAAAAGGAGGGATAGCTACTGACCATTTTCATGCAAAAGGGGAAATATCAACAAAATGCAATTGGCACTGTGTTTATCTCATTTTCCATAGACTGCTGTTGTTGCTTAATCATTACGGAGCACATTAATATCAATGATGCATTTTCCCTTTGAAAGATATGAGTTCTAGTCTCTCTTACGAAATATTTCCCATCTTCTTTCTTTCAGGTGCGAAAGCGGTTCCATCATCCGCCGCGATCATCGAGAGAGCAACTATCTACTGCGACGCACACGCTGAACGACGATCCCGCTACGTTACGGCAAGAGCGACGCCGTGTACAGTCACGTCAAAGCTCGCGAGAACGTAAACTCCATAAAACAACAGCGTCAGCCGCAACGGCTTTGGACGAGACTAGAAGAGAGAGGCGGAGCGTTTTTCAACGGATAGCTGATTTCTTTCTCTGAAAATGATCAACCAAAGCAGACATTATTACAGCTTGAATGAACGTAGATGGTATTTTCAATTCCTGACTCTGACGTAATGCTCGTAGAGATGAAATGAATGAACTATATCAATACCATCTTGTGCTGCTTCTTATATATCCTGCGGATATTGACCAAACTTTGGACCAAGACATGTATCTTTTTCACGGGAAGATACGCAAAGGAGGACTGCGATGTGACTACGATGTTCATACGATGTAACTACGACGTTACGACGAATAAATCGGAGGTCTACAGCAATGACACTGTATTGACAGAGAACATTAGTACGATGTTCCTACGATGTAACTACGTTGTTACGATCAATTAATCGGAGGTGTACTGCAATGACACTGTATTGACAGAATATATCTGTTCCTACGATGTTCCTACGATGTAACTACGTTGTTACGACCAATTAATCGCAGTTATACTGGGACGACACTGTATTCACAGAAAACGTTTATTCCTACGATGTCGCTAGGAGGGTGTGAAGATGTTGCTATGCACCGGACTATTGTTGAACAATGAATAGTGTTGGCTGGTATGTCCTTTTTGCATGAGGCAAATGATGGGTTTCCATGACGACCACGTTGATGTGATGATGTAATAACTATGCAAAATAAATCTCGATTATCGAAGCTTGGATCATAACGATGACGGATTTTTTTTACTGAAATCGTCAGATATCGCACTCCCATCGAGGATCGAAATCTATATTCATAGTCGGTTATTCTAATCTGATGTCATTAAATAATTATTATTATGGCCGTTAAAATGGCTGAATATCCAGCTGAATAGCATTCAAATGCCAGTATTATGATTGTATTCACGAGGATTATTCTTTCAAAGAATATTCTAATGGGCTGAATGTGTAGCTGAAATGTTTGTGCTGAACATATTATTGTTATTGTTCTAATATTTTAACATGGTTTTACGTCATGCTTAGCTAGCATACAATTATTTCATATTTTTGGCTAACCGAGACTCTCATAAAAGCACTGCAATATATTAACATTATTCAACTGCTACCCGATATTCAAAAATGCGAAATTACTTGTATTATAATCATGATCACAGGAGATTTGTCAAACACACTGCACAATACTTTACCATCGATTTACCTTTATTTATTATATTTACAAACTACCAATAGCGCACGCAAGTTTCTTTGTATGACAACTTTTGTCGAGATGTTCTCTGCAAATTCTTGACCAAAATGCTTTATAAAATCCATCATCCAACCAGCAAAAAAGTTGATCTAACAAGACTAACAATGGATTTGGTAAAACTGTTACCATGGTTACTATAACAGTCAGTAACCAATGCCAGATAGAAATGTTATTAATAAGTGCTAATTTGTAGTCTTCTATATATTGTATTCGTATTTTTGTATTCAAATGCTTGTGCTATTTTTGTATTTTTCTAGATTTTACGAGCCATCAAAATATTGTTTTGTTAATTTCGATCATTAATGTGTGTAAATATTCATTTGGAATGCGTGTATTCCATTTTTATTTAAAAACATTGGCGATATCTTATAGAAGAGACCACATGAGTGGAATGTATTTATTGATCTTAATTATTATGTTGTGCGTAGTTTTTCCATGAAATAGTCGTGACAGTTTTGTTGCCATATTTTGATGATGTTTCCCTGGAATTTATTACCATCATGTAAATTGGATATTATCTGAACGTTTCTAGCTATACAAACATTTTCATTGTTTCATTCCCTCATCTAACCTCTCAGAGCAAATTAGTCAGATGACGAATAAACATGATGAAAGGAAATAAACCTTAACTCTTTTATCTATTTATATTTGTATCTGGAGTCGATAATTTTGAGCGCTTGTCGAGCAAATATCCTTCAACCAATGAAAAGCAAATTAAAAGGCATTTTCTTGATTTTAAATAAAAATAAGATATGCTGTAATTGTGTTCGTTGGTTGAATAGTTTGCTCGAGACCCCTTTCCATCTCTCTTTCGTACTCTCTATATATATATCTCTCTCTCTCTCTCTCTCTCTCTCTCTCTCTCTCTATCTATCTATCTCTCTCTCTCTCTCTCTCTCTCTCTCTCTCTCTATCTCCCCGTCTCTCTTTCAACCTTTTCATATAGCTATATGTTCTCCTTTTAAATCTAACTATCATACATCATCTCTTCCATTGTTCATTTTTTTCTTGTCCGTTTCTTGAATATATACAGTTCAATCTACTTATATTGATCTTTATTATGAACAAAATGTTGATTTTTGTTTTTTATGTCAATGAAGTTTAATGAATCAATTTCCAAATTTTCAATCTAATCTAAAATAGTATTTATGTCGCATGGGTTTGAACCATTTATTATCTGTTGAAATATTTGATTATCACAATATGGTTCATGTAAGCCGAATCGAAAGATTTCAATATTTACATAAGGAGCGCTTAAATGGCGTTCCATCGTTCTCTTCTCCAGAAATGTTATTTCATCTATCTGCATTGCATTTCGCGTTCCGTCCTTCTTTTCCATTTTCTTGACTGGAATATAACCGCGGTTCGGAATTTGGAAAATGCTCATCTGATCATTAGGACTACTTAATAGAATTAATAGTCTCATTTGCACTGCAAGATGGAGTATTCAATTTACATCTAAAGTAAAACCGTATTTTAGTTCCATATTCTCATAACTTGTAGTTCTAGTTCTAATTGGAGCTTCTTTTGGGTAATTTTCTTTGCAATCGTTAAGGGTATATGATAGTATACAGAGCTCTTAAAATGTGTAAAGCGTTCTTTGCTGCTTCGAGAACCATAAAGTTTGCATGAGGAAAACTTAACGAAAACTGCTTTCGGTAAATGTTGGCAATTCGTTGTCCTATTTAAAACCAACCACATATTCACACCACATATTACTGTTTCAATAGGTTGAAAACTGAGATAAAGCAGCACTTGTGTTTTTATATTGTGAGGGTGTTTAATGGTATATAACAAATTCAACTGGAGGATATTGAGTAGAGGTAGCTAAGACAGTTAACATAGGAGATGATGTTACATCTATTCTTGTATGAATCACGGTGTTAATTCTTTTTTTAAACCATCAATGTTATGCAACAACTGATAGTTCAACATCAGAAATGAATTTTGAACTATACTAAATATCTTCTAATTGTATCACTCAAACTATCGGAATGAATAATGTTAAGAATGTCACAGTTGAAATCGGTTTGATTTAGGACTGGTGTTGTTTCATACTTTATGGATTATGGTGTAAGTAAGCACCGTCGGTTTTGAATTTAATCTGTGCACTAGGTGAAGGGTTGAACAAGAAAGGCATTGTCTTCGCTAAAAAGCTAATACTATCTAACTTTGAATCTAAGTTTTACTTATTTTAAATGACAGAGAAGGGTTCGAATCTATCGTGCATATTATGATTAGTGAGGATGAAATTGTAACTTCGGAACCTAATGATATGGTTTACGTTATTTTATATAACGTGGATTTTGTCCTAATTATCATGTTTTTTTTTAATCCGAATCATATCACCAGCTACCTCTTTGTCATAAATTGAATAAAGTTATCTGATAAATATGTCATTTTGCGGTCTAAAATAGTTCATAAAACATTTTTAGTCATTTCATGCTATTGATATAAACAACAACAGTAATCAGAAAAGAAAAATAACATAAACTTGATTTTTCTCACTACAAAATATAATTATAAATATTATTATTGTTTGTTGTTGAAATCTCCAGCTGCATTTTAATGAAAGTGAAAATGATGGAATGGTCAGAGACAAAGAAGAATCTTCAATAAAAACAAAATTGAGATAGGATAAAAGTTCAACTTGTCGTTTATTTGTCATTACCTTTAATGTATTGATGCTGATGGCAGCCACGATGATTATGTTGTTGTTGTTGTTGTTGTTGTTGTTGTTGTTGGCGGTGGTGATGGTGATGATGATGATGATGATGATGATGATGGTGATGATGGTGGGAATGATGAAGATGGTCGGACTACCCTCTACCCTTTGTTCTTTTTGAATTTGTTGTAAATAAAACATGAACAAAATAGATAAATGAATAAATGAGTAAATGCTGATGATATTTATGATGATGATGGTGATGATTGTGATGCTATTGGTGTTGATAATGTTGTTGTTGGCGGTGGCGGTGATGATGGTGATGATGATGATGATGATGATGATGGTGAGGATGGTGGTGGTGGTGGTGATGGTGATGGTGATGATGATGATGATGATGATGATGGTGATGATGATGATGATAATGATAGTGATGACGATAATGGTGATGATGATGGTGATGATGATGATGATGATGATGATGACGATGATGGAGTGGTGGTGGCGGTCATGATATTAGTGTGTGTGTGGTGAGCAAAACCTGTCTCTCCTCGCCCGCTCCCCCTCTCGTTGTCTCTCTATAAAACACACAGACAAACACACACGTACACGCAAAATACATCTTAACACACACAAAACACACTAATATATACACTAATACACCCATTAACGTATGCACACACATTTAATACACAGTCTCTCATACGAACAAGCATATAAGGACACACACACACATACACACACAGACCTATAAACTGTCTCTCATGCACATGTCACAAAAATACACACTCTTTCTAAACACACACACACACAAACTGTCTCTCATGCGCATAATTATTACCAAGAATATACACAATCTCCCCACACACGCACACATTATACTCACGCACATATTCTTTGTGTGTGTTTATCTTCCATTCTCCTCTCTTTCACACACAGACACACTAATAAAATACACGAACTCTCACACCCACCCACACACACACACACCCTCACACACACACTCGCCCCTCAGTCTCGCCTCCATAACATACTTCTCCTTCTCATTCTGGACATATATTCCAATGACGACCTTACTGCGGATTAGCACTATCTGATCTGTTTACGGTTTTGTAAAGTTAAATCGCATTTGATGTCTTAAATCGACCTTTGTTATCCAACACTTGCATCAATACGCTCGAGTGACACTCACTCAAATTCCCTCCATGAGCACTATATCCTGATAATCGCTAAATCTTTCAAAGAGCATCTTAAGAATGTAGTTAAAGGCACCGGT
>BQKZ01001233.1:92751-103140 GCA_036244855.1 Temnopleurus reevesii | reverse complement strand
GGGGGGGGGGGGGAAATGATTCTATTGAAACTAAAAAATGGTTTGTCAGTGACATAAAACGGGTCAATTCGAAATGAAGAAATTTAAAAAAATGATTTGATAAACTATCATGATATATGAGGAAATATTGGAATGGATACAGGAATGATACGAAAAATTTGTGGAAGTCAGTAAATGCATCAATTCGTCAATTTTGGTAACAAGTGAAAACATAAATACGAAAAACTTGATTCAATTTCATAACAAAATCGTGAACCTTCAGATAAAATGCTCCTAATACTGCTACTCCTACCTCTACAAATATGCAAAATTGTGAATATTTACCGGAATTTAAGCCATGGGAGATAAGCATATCTGAGTCGACAAAGAAACGTTCGTACAGTCTCATATGGTCGCAGTGTCGGGTTGGTCAATCTGTTCAAGATAACACCACTGGCTGACACCACTTACAAAAGACCATTGAATTAACATTCGACTTAATTTTACGGAAATAGATTAGATTGTGTTTGAAATAAAATGTTCCTTATACTGAATATTTACCGGAATGTAAGCCACATGAGATACGCATATCTGAGTCGACGAAGAAACGTTCACACTGTCTCCTATGGTCGCAGCGTCGGGTTGGTCAATCTGTTCAAAATAACACCGCTGGCTAACTGGGAGATTGGCATCGGCTATTAGGTCGTAGTCCAGAGCTGTAAGGGTTACGGAAAGTGGGACGTTAATATATATGTGGTCAAAAATATAATTTTTTTATTGCGTAAGTGCATAAAGTTAAAGCAAAATAACTTTATCAGACAATGGCCTCATTAAAAAAAGTAGTCGTATCTCTCTGGTTCACACTAGGTTTATGATTAATGCTTTATTGCATCTTATATATTACATTCCAATTAAATAATAGTTAAAGGTAACCAATCCCTGGAATTACTGTGTTCTCATTGAATTAGCAAAAAATCAGATGAACAAACTGTGGACATCTGAACAAACTCGGGCAATCCGCTCGCAAGTTATGAATTTCCAAAGTCACAGATGATTATTATCCCTGATGGGGATCCGTGTGATTGGCAACATTGAGGGAAAAGGGGATGGGAAGAAGGAGAAGGAAAATAAATAGAACAGAAAATAACTTACTTATCTCATCTGGTACATTGATCCCGTCAAACAACAAACAGAGAGTCACGTTGAAACTGTTTGAAAAAAATGAAGTAACAATCACAAAATAAACCGGTACAATTTCATGCGACTCCTAAAATAGTATGTGACTTTCATGTCAACAAAAGTCAGGTACTTCAACAGGCGAAATCGACGTTATCAACAACATTAAACCTTGACTACATTGTTTTGATTACTAAAATTTATTATAACTGCTAAAAGTTATTATAAACTGGATGAGAAAATGGTGTATTACATATTAAAAAAAAATAGAGTGTGATGTGCACAAAATCATTGTTGAGCGAGGTGCACTCTCGAAAAAAGTCTATTCAAATTTTAATCAATGTTGTGTGCGATGTGGACTTTATAATAAGCTATTCAAAATGATAGAATTTGCGTTGTATAGAGTGCTTCATCACGTTATTTTGAAAACACAACATATTACTGTGATGATGCATCATAATCATCGCGTATTCTATTCATTTTGAATAGCTGATTATTGAGTGCGCCTCACACACCCGAAATCCTCAACAAAAACATGTATTATTATTATTATTATTATTATTTATTCGGCAAATTCAAAACAAAACAATTACAGTATAAGTAAAGGATACAAAGATAAAAGAACTAGGTAAATGAATAATTAATTAAGACCAGCAGTTGGATTGAGAGGGCTGCCGGGGCATGGAAAAGGAGAACTTAATCTCCATAACCCGCAGGTTTTCCATCCCAACCCTCTCAAACCAAATGCTGGTGAAGACACGTAAGTACAGACATTAACATAGAATACATTTAGGAATACAATGTGAACAATATATTCTGAGGTAAAAAGTTACTACTTTTTTGATCCAGAGTTTTATTATTTCTAATGCTATTTTTATGCATGCATTGACATATTTCTAATCATTGAAAAAATATTCTCATGATTATAAAAGGATGAAAAACGATGACGATCACTCACCCAAGCACTAGTGCTCCATTAGGAAGACGATAGTTGCGCTCCTTGAGTCTTATTCCTTTCAGGTCAACAGTAAGATGCGATGCTACATCTACTACCGGTCTTGAGCTAGACGTTAAAGAATATAGACATGAGGTTAAGGAGAACTTCACCCAAACATTGATGCGTTTTCAGCGGATGAATAAATATACACTGATTAAACACATTTCAGCATAATCCGACAATCCATTTAAAAGTTATGAATGATCAATTTTCGATTTTCAACCATCACGGGCTCCTTGAATTGGCTCCTTAAATTGGCAACCTACAGGCATCCTACATGGCGCAGATAATCTGTCTAGATTGAAGAGCGCCATCAAATCCAACAACAGCAACAATAAAATTCACATTTTCTTCTTTTCCGAGAAAAGTAGACTTTTTAACTTTTTCTTAACGTATGATATGGACATAAAAATGCTTCCCTTTTTTAAAAAAGGCTTGGCCGACGCGGGCTAAAAACGCAAAGGTGTGAGTCGGCCTTTAAATAGCAATTAGATAATAGCAAAAATAAAGAGGATTTGTTTTAAATGCCTACACGGCTCAATCAAACCCTTGTGTTTATTGCCAGTTTATGACAAGCGCTCACAAAGTTTGAAAAAAAAAAACGCCCCGTGAACGCAGAACTACGGGTAAAAGATGCTTAGCCGACGTTAATTTCTCTGCACATCAAGCACCAGCCGAACGCTTTCAACATCAATCAAGCGTATTTCATCGTATTTCTACCATAAAGGAGTGTCTTTTACATTTCATTCACGCTGACACTAATGCGAACTAAGGCGCACGAAGGCGGGCGAATTTGACAAACACAGAAGCTTATACGTGTAGCACACAGACGAGTTTTTCAATATGCCATGGCGCCCTTTTTGTTACAAGAAGGCGAAAAGTGGTAAAACTGACTTTCGCGCTGCACGTGTAAACTTCCAGATTTTTCTAATTCGNGATATAAACTATGCCTGCAAAATTAGGTCGAACGCCAATTCAATGCTCCTTTGTAATGATATTTAAATCAGAACCAGCTTTTGTCCGCACAGTTCAATACACGGCGTACGGATCTATTGTCCTATGACCCACTTTATTTTACGGAAATATCTCGTTTGACGTACTCTCTGCAAATGAACGTGTTGTTTAACAACAGAATGGCTATCTAAGGGTGAAAAATTAAAATGTAATTTTACCAGCATTAATGTGCTATTCTGGCAATTGCAGGAATGGCAAAATTGCATACGCACAAAATATACAAAATTACCGACTAATTTTCCACAAAGGTCATCCGAAACCATTGCAATGCGACACGATAAATATATGGATGGCTGAAGCGGTCATTCACGCATTTTGCAAAGGTTGTTATTTTCTTAACAAAATGACTTTTAAGGCCCCTATCAACTCAATGTTTTCCAGAGCACATTATCTATCTAACGTTTTGAATAGCGTTCGCGTTGTAATGCAAAACCCCAGTATTATCGATACCCTGTACGAAAAGTAGTAAATCTCCTGAAAGTGCCGACTGGGCTAATCATATTTCGGTAATATAAGCGCAAAATATTTATATCTTTATATTGTTAGGATTTATGATTGTAAAAATACGGTGAGAAAACCCTCTATGCAAGTACGTGACGATCTACCACACATCTACAAACTTCACTCGATGTACTGGTAGTCTCTATGGACAAATTTGTCAGTGTTAAGAGAACATTTAACACGCTTAATATAAACATTGTGCAGAAATACTGGCGGCACTTACGCGAAAAAGATATCCCCTGTCTGCTTCTGGCTATCAAATGTTCTGTCAAGCTTGTGTATTATATTTCATTATATTTTTATTGAGATTTTTTTTTGCTTGGATGGTCACAAAAATTCAAAAGGAATAAGGTAAGCAATGCACAATAAGAATAATATCGTTTACATCTGTGATAAATGACATACCATGTATATCAATAATATAATATCAAGAGAATGGTTGATGATGTGCATTTACAAGCCAGTTTAATATAAAATTCAAAATGTCCCACATTTGGGGGTTTCTGCCTCCTTCGTAAGGAGAAAACAAGTTCTGATCATTCTCTCACCTCTCCTTAAATTCACACCTTTTTAATTACACACACGCAAAAAATATCGAAACTGAACTCATTAAGTAACATACCCTCCCGTCTTCGAAAACTAATCATACAGCAATTCTCTCATTATCTACCAATTCATATAAATCCCCATTTTAATTATATATGCTATCTCTGATTTGATGAACAAAAACAACCACCTTGATTACGATATATCTTGGATATCTCCCTGCTTTAAGTATCATGATTGTTCATTATGTATTAATATTGTTTCCCATTTAATTTCAAATGATCGCATTATACTTGTACATGTCATATTTCCATTGTTAAATTATTGTATAATGTATGTAACCTGCCATTGGCACAGGCCGTTTTGATACAGTTATGTTCCATGGACCTGGGTTCTTGTCAACTTCTTTATTTGCTTAATAAAGACGATTCATATATCATTTGACAATACGTGAACTATAGTATAACATGTTTGATAACATTATACTCACCGAAACAAAGCCACAGTTGAAGCCTTGTACATTCCAACCACCAAGTCTATAGGATAGAATTTTAATAAATAAAGTATAGGAATGTAAGAATATATATAAGTATAAGAATGATAATCTTGTAAGTGGCGTAGCGTAGTGGTTCTGACTCTCACCTTTCAACCAGGCAGTTGCGGTTCGAGCCCCAACTGTGACGTTTATTTCCTTCAACAAGAAACTTATTCCATGAAATGCTGATGTGTCTAATAGCTGCACTGCTAAAGCCAGTGTAATAATGCTGCAATTGTAGAGAGCTTGGGGACTTTAATGAAGAGGTGATAAGTGTTCATAAAGGTCGTTCATTATCATTATTACTGTTATCATTATTATTATTATTATTATTATTATTATTATTATTATTATTATTATTATTATTGTTATCATTATTATTATTATCATTATTATAATCATTATTAAGAAACACAATGTTCGATAGATTTAGATGAGGAGCACACTCAAGGCTAGACACTGTACCAAACGCAAACAACCACTGGTCCACCACACCAATTTAATGTAGCGACTTAAGGAAGGTCCACACTTAGAGTTTCAGAAACTACGACAGAAATATAGAAACTTATACATGTAGCGTATGGACGAGTTTACACAAGTCGCTTTCTCTTCTTAAACAAGGCACGAAGGCCAGTTGGTGCAAGTCGTCTTCTCTTCTAAAACAAGGCACGAAGGCAAGCTTGGGCAAGTCGCCGCCTCGCCTTTCGACCAAAATAAGGTGCCTTGGCGAGTTTGTACAAGTCACCTTCTTGCCTTCTCGTCTAAAACAAGACATCAAGGCGAGTTTTTACATGTCACCTTCTCGTCTTCTCGTCTAAAACAAGGCACCAAGGCGAGTTTGTACAAGTCACCTTCTCGCCTTCTCGTCTAAAACAAGGTACCAAGGCGAGTTTTTACAAGTCACCTTCTCGCCTTCTCGTCTAAAACAAGGCGACAAGGCGAGTTTGTACACGTCACCTTCTCGCCTTCTCGTCTAAAACAAGGCACCAAGCCGAGTTTGTACATGTCACCTTCTCGCCTTCTCGTCTTAAACAAGGCACGAAGGCGAGTTTGTGCAAGTCGCCTCCTCGCCTTTCGACCAAAACAAGGCGCCTTGGCGAGTTGAAAAACTTGCCTTCTCGCTGCACGTATAAGTTTTTTTTACGTATAAGGTTTTTGAAACATTAAGTTGTCGGCTGTATGTATGAACATTACTTTCTTTATATTATTTATTTATTTATTTATTTATTTATTTATTTATTAGAATATATTTATACAGGTACAAAAGATCAGCAATCTGCTGTCTTATATCAATGTCCTGATAATACAATAAAATGACACATATAGTAAGAACAATGTTAACATGTAAAATGTAGAATTGATATAAAATGTACAAAGAAGATGTTAAAATGGTTCATAATCATATATACTGGTAATTCAAATAGCTTATAAGAAAAACAAAATAATTTATATTCTTTTACAGAAAAACGGAATTATTCATTATCCGACTCATGCACAGATTTTAACGTATGAATGTAATAAGTATTAAATTATTGGGTATGATGTTATTTAATGATCGGTATATATATTTGTTTGTTTAACAAGAATAATTTGTTGCATTTTACCAAATATCTTATGAATACGCTAATTGATTTTTTTTTAAATTTCGTTAACCCGTTGACTACTGAATTCTGTAATTCCCATAGACATCTTGTAGGGACTGCCTGGTTCCAGTAGTCATTGGGTTAACAAACAATGTTGAATTACCCGGATATTGGTTATTATCCATGTCCATTCCAGATGACAGTGAGAAGCCAAAGGTCGACAAGGTCAAACCAAGGGTCAAAGGGTCAAGCACCTAAAACAAAACAAAAAATATGAAGTTACGTTTGTTTAATGTAACAAGTTATTTGCAATATCACAGCGCTATATTTGTTATTCTGGTGGTGCTTTATTTGACCTTGGCTTTAGAAGATTTGTCCGACTCATAATCTCATTTTGCAGAATAGGACCCTGTTTGAAAGCCTATTTAATTCACCCGTTTTGAGTAAAGTACCAATATTCCTTCGTAATAGATTAACAGTAATATTTACAATAGAAATAGAAATATATGAAAATGTTAATCCCGTTTCATATAAATTATGTTCAATCATAGACCTACCACCTCTGTACTATTTGATTTTGCGTGAAAATTATTGAACTCTGTTTTTGATTTGTAGAAGGAACCTCTTGAAAAACAAAAAAGAGACAGCAGTGTAATAATAAGGCAGGAGTCTGTTTTTTTGCACTTCATAATTATACAGTTGCTTTTATTATTTAGTTGCTTTTATTATTTAGTTGACTTGGACAAGCAAAAAAAAAACAACCCTACCAGGCAATCTCCAAACCCCACAATTAGTCAATGATAAGTCAGTGGTAGATGGTAATAAAAGCGTATATTCAGATATTAGGGTAATTGACACAGCCCCTCCCAACCCGCCTACCATTCTCATGCGCTATCGCGAGGCCCCTCTATGATAAGATCCTTGGAAAGATAATGATGATGGTGATGATGAGGATTAAGATTATGATGATGAAGATGAGCATGATGATGATGATGATGGTGATATGATGGTGATGATGATGATGATGATGATGATGAGGAGGATTATAATTATGATGATGAAGATGTGAATGATGATGATGATGATGATGGTGACATGATGATGATTATCATGGTGGTGGTAGTGATGATTATGATGATGAAGATGAGCATGATGATGATGATGATGGTGATATGATGATGATTATGATGATGAGAAGGATATTGATAAATGATGCAAATTGATGATGACGATGATGACGACAATGATGATATTAACAATAACAATAATTATAGTAATATAGTATATAATAGTGTAAAAATTTTCCTAATGTTGATGAAAACATGGGGGTGGGGTTGGGTACAAATCTCCCCTGATAATACTCACTTGTGAGGGTGACTGGTATAGCCCCTGTCTACCAGCGCTGTGGTAGATGTATACTCTTCCAAGTCCCGTCTCATGAAGCGTAATGTGGAGCACTAATTATGCGAACGGCTAGATCTTAACCCAGATGATTATTATGGTAAATATAATAATGATGATGATAATGATAGTAGTAGCGTTCCTGATAATAATATATTATTTCTTAATGTTGATAATACTCACTTGTGAGGGTGACTGGTATAGCCCCTGTCTACCAGCGCTGTGGTAGATGTATACTCTTCCTAGTCCTGTCTCACCGTCATGTGGCGCTCCAATAGCTAGATCTTCAACAAGATATTAGATAATATTTATTAATTATTTCATAATTAGTGGTTTACTCGCTATGGTTTTTTGTAATTCTATTGAAATCGGAGCCGGTTTGACATTGTTGTGTCCGCACTGTTGAATACACGGTGTATGGATCTATTGTGTGCGTTCGACCTAACTTTTCGAAAATAGTTTATATCGTGTTTATCGATTAATCCATTGTGTAAATGGTTTTTCATGCGTTCATGAATTGTCTTTTTTTTTATTACATGTAGCAAAAGCTGCGTCTTGAGGATAAAAAGGATTCAGCGCCATATAAATTGTATCGA
This sequence comes from Temnopleurus reevesii, assembly GCA_036244855.1. NCBI lineage: Eukaryota > Metazoa > Echinodermata > Echinoidea > Temnopleuroida > Temnopleuridae > Temnopleurus > Temnopleurus reevesii. Next base: position 94,812 of record BQKZ01001233.1, on the reverse strand, counting down.
TTATTATAAAAATAGAATTTTGTTCCTAACAATCTAAAGATAATCATCAAACGAATCAATATCACAAACACCTCTTCCAAATGGCGATGTCATGTACTTTTCTGTTTTCGTTTTATTATTTTTTTTTAAATCTGCAAACTTTATATTATGATTTTATGCCTTAAACATTCATTTTCTTTTTTCTGGTTAAAATGTATTAATATATGTTCATTTAATTGTTTTGTTTGTTATGAAAAAATGAAAGAAACAGAATAAATAAATATATCAAATATCAAATCAAATATCAAAAATATCAAAACTAATCTAAAGTTAATGTCCAGATCTTTGGAATATGATGCATTTCGTTTAAAAATATTGAAAAAAAATTAATAAGCGGCGGCATGGATCATCGTATCTCTATTACTTTACAAATTCATAACTTTTGAATGGATAATCCAATTTTGCTCAAATTTTCACAGCTTGTTTAGCTGATTTTTTCCTACATCCAAGGGAAGCACGATCATTCCAAAGGTTGTTTCCCCTTTAAAGGGGAACTTCACCCAGACACTGATATACTTTCACTGGATGAAGAAAAATACAATGATCAAAATGTGAACATGTGAGCAAAATCGGGCAATCCATTCAAAAGTTTTGATTTAAACCCCTCATGGGCTCCTTAAATTGGCAACGTACAGGGACAAAATGGCTGCCAACATGGAGAACTCTCCATTCACTTTGTACATATAATTTCACATTTTCTTCTTTTCCTAGAAAAGTAGACAATAGCTCAACAAAATTCATTCTGAAATGCGTGCAGAATCAAAATGTACATCTCATACTTGAAGAGAAAAGTACCCTTTTGTCTATTTTGTCTTCATTCACTGGGCGCACATCAATGTCTGGGTGAAGTTCCCCTTTAACATGTTTAAGTATTGTAAAATCGATAGGGGCCCTCACCTTTGAATCCATCTCGATTGATGTCTCCCAGAGTAGCAAGAGAGAAGCCGAACCTGCCTCCAGCCTGCCTCCCTGTCAAGATCTGAGGTGCTTCAAAGCTCCCCTGGATAGGAAACCAGACAGTGATTTGTATCATTATGCCATATTTGAATGGATCTGTTGTGACAAGTCATCTTTAAATGTGGCTAAGACCCAATGTATGCTTTTTAGCAATTCGATACAAGCTTTACCATGCAATATTTTGCTGAATAATTCAGCTATAGAGCTCGTTAATTCAATCAAATTTCTCGGTCTTTTTATTGACAATAAACTTTCCAGGAAGCAGCAGAATTCTCATATATATATGTAAACGCTTGTCCAGAAATGTTGGTGTCCTGAACATGTTCAATCGTTTTCCATCTTATATTTTACTTAACTTGTATAACACATTTATTCTTCCTTATCTTAAATATGATTTCGTAGCTTGGGGGAACTTGTCACGAAATCTTTTGGACAAATTATTAATTATTAAAAAAGAGCAATGAGAATTGTATCGCACGAACATAGACTTGCTCATACTTATTAATCGTTCCTTTCAAATAAAACATTGAAATTAGACGATTTATATCATTTACGCTAAGGCTGCTTTATGTACCAACTAAATCAGGTGATCTTCCCATCTCCCTTAATAAACTATTTTCCAAGAATCAAAATTTTCACTCGTATCCTACAAGACTATAAACTTCATTTCATCTCCCAATGGTAAGAACTCTTTACAAGCAAAGAATAGTTGTTTATACTGGACAAAACTTTTAAAATTCCCTTGAAGAATGTCTTAAAATGTTAACATGTTTATCTTCATTTAAGTGCAATCTCACAGCACGGTATATAGATTCTTATAACATGCAATCATGATTTTTTTTTTTATCAGTATGTTATAACTTGTAATGTTGTTGTACAGATGTCCTTGTTCCGTTTCGTGTAGTATTGTTTTGTGTATTTTCTTTGTTTATAATCTACCCTAATTAAACACTGATAGTCCGCGGGGCCGATAGTCCGCGGGGCCGATAGTCCGCGGGGCCGTTAGTCCGCGGGGCCGATAGACCGCGCTCTCTCCCTCTCTCTCCATCTTTATTTTGTGTTTTA
>BQKZ01001233.1:80312-91792 GCA_036244855.1 Temnopleurus reevesii | reverse complement strand
CGAGGGGCCGATAGTCCGCGTTCTTGAGAGAGAGGTGAAGAGAGCGCGGTCTATCGGCCCCGCGGTCTATCGAACCCGCGGACTATCGGCCCCCCGGTCTATAGGACCCTGAACGAGGGGCCTATAGACCGCGGGGCCGATAGTCCGCGTTCTTGAGAGAGAGGTGAAGAGAGCGCGGTCTATCGGCCCCGCGGACTAACGGCCCAGCGGACTATTCAATTTTTGCGAATTTTATGAAACATCAGCATTTGCGATAATAACTTTTCCGCGTAAATTTCGCAATTACGAAAGTTTCATGCTTGCGAAAGTTATTGATTTATTCTAATACATTCTTTCACATCCATAATATTTTATAATTTCCAAGAAATATGCCACGTTCATACTTACGTCACCATTATTTTGGTAGATATAAACACGTCCAATGTCATATCTGGCGTCCTCTCTGTTGCTGTACATGGGTGCTGTGACGATCAACTCATCAAATCTGGGCAAACGAAAGAAAGAGAGAGAGAGAGAGAGAGAGAGAGAGGGAGGGGGGAGGAAGAAGGGGGAGAGAGAAAGAGAGATAAAGGGGTGGGAGAGTGAGGGAGAAAAAAATAGAAAGAGAGAGAGAGAGAAAGACGGAGTGAAAGAGCAAGAGAAAAAGAAAGAAAGAAAGAGAGAGAGAGAGAGAGAGAGGGTGGGTGAAAAAAAGGGGGGGGGTAGAGAGAGAGTGGGGTGGGAGAAAAAAAAGGAGGGGGTTTAAGGTCCTTTGTGAACATGGTAAAATGTCTTCGACTTAAATTACACTTTAGGTGCATCGGAATGAGCAAATACGTACAAAATAAATATAAGAGTAAGTAATATAACAAAAAGATGAATAGATAAATAACTCAAATTGTCCGATTTTGCTCAAATGTTTGCAGTTTATTCATTATGAGAGAACGATAATTCCAGTTTATTCCCCTTTACGCTATTGATCAGAAGCTGTTTAAATGAATATTATGTATGATTGAAAGAGTTCTGGCACCGGTGTGCCAGGTGCAAGGTTCTTTGTAAAAGTGTCGTTAACCTTCTTAACTTCAAATCATCAAATCATTTTATTTTTTAATTTCTTTGAAGATTTAAACAAAAACATTTCATAAATAATAGTAGTAATATAGAAAAGAAATGGAAAAAGAGGCCAGGAAAGAAGCGAGGCTTGTTTAGAAGGCTGGCCCCTAATGATTACATTAATAATTTATACATGATAAAGGCATATACACATACACATACAGATTATTACATTATAATTGCATATGTAAACAGATATTACAAAAATATACCACTTGTTACATTCTAGGTGTATTGGAAAGAAATAAATCTGTAAAAAATAAAATGACTGAATAAGTATACGAGTAGATAATGTAATAGAAAATGAATAATAAATTGAAATGGTATTAATAAGCAGAATAATTTCCTTTACACACAGACACAATAGACAGATTTACTGATATATGAAAATTGTATGAGTTCTTGGTACACAAGGATTTTTCATGACAACCCGAATGCTTGCTGGAAGCTTTCCCAACATAGCAACAAATAATGATAAAACAAATATGTTAAAGAATTCATGGAAATAGTTGGTCTTACCCGTCTCCATTGAGGTCTGAGCCCGTCGCAGAGTGTCCGAAGTACTCGCCCATCTCAGTGCCTTCCATCACATGAATTTCAGTTAGGGATAGAGAAAGTATCGACACCTTAGAAAAGTAGAAATTATTATGGGTTTTAAAATCAATCAGAAATTAACCATTGAAGCAGAACGTTTACAAATATATTTCTCGTGAAAATCTACTCATTGATTTAAAGGTATTTGTCTAAAACATTATTGAGTAATTTTTAGAAAAAACAAAGAGCAAAACAGTTTAAATGTGAGTCTAAATACCCCTCACACTTGTGAGAATTGAAGTTTAACGAAGTTTAACGAAGTGGACAAATACGGAAGCTTACACGTGCAGCGCGAAGGCGACTTGTACAGACTCGTCGTTCTTGTCATAGAGAAGGCGACTTGGCAAGTTGAATAAGCCGCCTTCGCGCTACCATATTTCACCGATTTGTCAACCTTCGGCCGCCTCAATTCTCAAAGGTGTGAGGGGTTTTTAACCAATTGACTTCTGAATTTTGTCATTCCCATTGAGTTTGTGCAGGAACCACCAGGTTCCAGCTGTTAATGGGTTAAGTTTGTAGACTTGCTGGCTCTATGTCAGGCTCGGGCAACACCATTTCTTACATACCTTGCCTCGGTTCATCGCTCCACGGGGAGTCCCGACGATGTATTCGTTGAAAGTATCCCCATCAAAGTCGCCAAAAGACACAGAATAACCTATAAGGAAAGAAAAAAAGGTATATACATACAGGTTTGCGATGAATCGCTAATTCAAAAGAGCAATTCTGATTGGTTAACGGTTCATCTATGGTAGAATATGCGCATACCACGAATATCTTGATTGGCCCTTCTCATCAACGATTAACCGCAAACCTTTATATTACGAGACCCTAAACTTTATTTTACTCGAGTAAGGAATATGTATGTGACATAGAAAATGTGCTAAACCAGCATGGCGAATAATAGACGGCGAGTGGTCCGAAGGTTATGTTTCATAGAGCTGTCCGTAGATTTACACACGATTCTATGAACGACTGTTGACTCTTCATAATTTATCATTAAATGCAGGAAGGGTCACTAGTCGTTCGTAGAGTCGTGCGTTCCTCTACGAACGACGTTATGAAACACAACCCAGGTAATACAAACATCGTATTTTTGCCAACTCGTTGGTGAAAAAATCGTGTTTTACACAAAAAAAATCCTTTGCGATTGCAAGCTTTTGTTCATATCGCCAAAAGAAGATAACATGTAACAAAAAAAAATAAAACTCCAACTCATAATAATAAGTGGGAGCGTCGTGGTGTAGTGGTTTTGAACCTCGCCTTTCACGCAGAAGTCCGTGGTTCGGGTCCCACCCTCGGCAATTTTCGTCAGCAAGAAATTCATCCACATTGTGCTGCACTCAACCCAGGTGAGGTGAATGGGTACCTGACAGGAACTTGAAATTTATATTCCTTGAAATGCCATGTGCGCGGGGATAAAGCCAGGGTAATGATAATGCAAAGCGCCTTGAGCACTCAGTAGGGTGGATTTGTGCGGTACATGAATTTCATCTATTATTCTTATAATTATTATTATTATTATCACTATAATAATGATAATAATAATAACGGCATAGTGTTTGTATGGAATATACCACTGCCATATTGCTGTCTCTTTGTACTTAATATACAATCAGTGTTGCATCAATATCCTGGCTTTAGCAATATAAGCTACTGGCACTTATGCATTTCAATGAACATACATCCCTGCCAGTAAACTGTTCACCTCACCTGGGTTGAGTGCAGCACAATGCGTATGAATTTACTGCTGAAGAAAATTAACGTCATGAGTATGATTCGAACCACTTATCCTCTTATACTTACATTGAACGACACAATATAATGAAATGACCCTGTTCACACCCCATTATTACATAATTTGATTAACGCTTTCTCAAGATCGGTATGAAGGCGGACTCACACTTTTGCGTTTTTAGCCTGCGTCTGCCCAGCATTTTTTTTTACATTAAAAACGCTCGCCGAGGGCACATTATGCGTTGATCAGACGGCGGACTGACGTTCGGCTTGCGCTCAAGTCAGTTTACCGTGTGACCTGCGTCTTTGTTCGTCAAGGGAGCCTGTTTTGATTTTCAAAACGCTTGGCTAACGTAGGCTATATACGCAAAAGTGTCAGTCGGCATTTATAAGAACCAGAACACACCTTACCTTTATAATCACTTTCTTGAAGGGTCTCCGGTTCACCGGATGAGTAAGAGCCGAAGGTTTCGTATACAACTCCGACATGTACCTGGCCTAAGAATCAAAAAGATAAATCATGTGGAATTAAATTAATACATGTTTTCTTATACACATTTGATTATATCATTTTCATGTGTTTATAGCTATTTGTGTCATGTACGAGATTCACTTTCGCCCCATTCGCCCTTCTTTTACAGCCAGAAAAACACGAAAGTAGTCAAACACAAAATCAGGAATCAACCCCATGAATATAACAGGGGAATCAGAAAGTTCTCAATTTAATTTTTCGTTTCTTTGTCTAGAATTAATTGGGTATTATCAATCTTTTGTTTCATAGTATTTCAAAGTTGCAGATCGCGACTTTACAGTATTTACGATAGTAAATTGTAGTGAATTATGGTAAATGCTTAGATTAAATCTGCAGATGTTGCCGTTGAGTTTTTTTTTCTAGTTCATGTATTTATTATTGTATCATAATTTGTTTCCTTATCCAATTTTGATGTTGTTTGAATTGATTCTTTGTGTGCTTTTATGTTCTATTTATGTTAATTTATGTTTTTACATGTACATGTATCTGTATGGTTGTAGTGCTCCGTGGTAGAGCAGTTTCATTACTGAATCGGATTACCCTTTACCCTTTGTTCTTTTTTTAATTTGTTGTAAATAAAACATGAATAAATAGTAAATGAATAAATAAGTATAGCGTTTCAGTCATGTTTGACTATTTACGCCACATCTGAATAGAAAGCCAGATTCATATAAATAACGCAACTTAACGCGTTGACTCCTGAAACTAGGTAGTCCCTACACAAAGTTTATGTGTACTACATAATTCAGTAGTCAATGAGTTAACCCTTTGACTTCTGGAACAGGGTAGTCCCTACATAAAGTTTATTGGTATTACATAATTCAGTAGTCAATGGGTTAATACAATATTGATTTCTATTGAGGAAAGGTAAGTCGTTCCTACCTTTTGCTTTGAAGCTGCCGGGTGCGCCCATCAGTATTTCACCGTCTGATACTGCTGCACTCAGGCCTAGTTGACAAGATAACATCGAATTTGTCGAATCTGTTAACAAGATGTGAAACAAAGCATTATAATCGTGTAGACATACGGAGTGTTGCTCAAAATCGACTGCAAATCAACTGCAACTTTGCAAATTGCAACGCGCATTTTCATTCGCGCATGGTAGGCGCATTTAACAAGACGCGCATGAAACAATGGCTTTGATTTGTACGTTCCGATCAACTGCAACTTGCGATCAATTACAACCTTTGAGCAACACCACCATAGACTCAAACTCAGATGTAGCTGAAAATATAAAGGCCGACAAAGACCATTGCGATTTCAGCCTCCGTCAGCTCAGCCTTTTTGAAAATTAAAGACGCTGGTAATTTACGTTCGGCTTGCGCCTTTGTTCAAGTGGCGCACGCCGAACGTCAACCCACCGTATGACCTGCGTCTTTGTCATGTTTGTGCGTCTAGTAGGGAGCGTTTTTAATAAAAAATTTAAAAAAAAACCGCTGTGCCGATGCAGGCTGAAAATTTAAGGGTATGAGTCGGTCTTTAAATCGACTTTGTCAAATCTGTACGAAAAAAATAAGTGAAACAAAAGTTTAATAATTCATTTAGAGACAAAGTTGACAAGATAACATCGACTTTGTCGAATATGTAAACAGACGTAAAATAACATTTTTCCTTCACTTACTGTCTTCGAGCATGAACCGTTTATTGCATTTATTCAATTTATTAAAACAAATAATGTACAGACAATTGTACATGACGAAACAAAAAAGATTCACAAATTTCAAAATATCAATCGAATCGAAATCCGCGTTTTACATTAATATAAGAAAGTGAATTGTGCGAATTTAGCATAAAGCTTGATTAGAAACGGGCTGTACAACATTGTTAATTAGGCTACATGACACAACTTGATTGTGGATTACAGAATCGTTAATTACAGGACATAACTTGAATGTGAATTACAAGATTGTTGATTACAAGACATAACTTGAATGTGAATTCCAAGATTGTTGATTAGAAGACATAACTTGAATGTGAATTACAAGATTGTTAATTACAAGACATAACCTGAATGTGAATTACAATAATGTTAATTACAGGAAATAACTTGCGTGTGAAATTCACACAAACAATGTACATTTTTACCAGAAATTTCAAAGCAGCTGTAAGTTGTGCAGATTACAATGGGGTTGAAATTTACATATAATACCTGGGAGGTTTTTCTGGGCTAAGAATTGTAAACAGGGAAGAATGTAAAGTACAATTAGTTTTCATTGGACATGGCAGATGGCCCTCTGCTACCGTAAGATGGCGCTGTAGTGGCATTATGTTTTCGGGTTCTCATGCATCCATCCAGAACTTGTTACTTTTAGTTCAGCAAATTTATTTCACTACCAGGCAGGCCTGCTGGGTTTGATAGTATTTTTGCTCTTGAATAGTTTTAATCCTTACTCGTACATTTGGCATCTTTTCAAATCATAATACTTACTTTACACCAAACAGCTTTATAATAAATGTATCCCGATCCGAATCAGTTTTACATCGAAGTCTCTATCATTATTTTTTATATTTATTTTACTTTATTATTCTTACTATTATTCTTTTTTTTTTGGGGGGGGGGCAGGCTAGATAGGTCCGGCATATGTAACATCATGAAAATAATTTGCATATTAAAATACTAGAGGGAGAGGGGCAGGCATTGGCCATTATCAATCACGGTTGAACGACCGACAGCAAAAGTGCAAGTTTACGATGACGAATAAACTCTGTGAACATACCTATAACATATTGTCAAGATAAGGGCCTCCGGTGGCGTCCAAATTATTACGCAATCGCATGATCTACAGCCCCAGCTATTGCGATTCATCATTACAATGGTCTATATCGGATATGGACCATTCATTATTGTGGTAATTGTAAATGCTCCTTAATTCCGGTCATAGGAAAGGATGGCGGATGTCCATTAAGAGATAAAAAGTTAATCAGGAAAACGCTGACCGTGTCCTCAAAATCCGAGTATCTAAAAAAAATCTTTTATGATTTTCTTCTCTTTTTTTTTTGGGGGGGGGGGGGCGCAGGCGGATGGGTGAAGCAGTCAAAATCTGTTCTTTTTAAAAAAAAAAAAATTTCAATGGCGGTTCCAGATAGGGAACAATTCCCAATCCGTCATGTAAAAAATGAAGAAAATCATTTTTTTGCTCCTCAAAATATCTTAGAAACATGAAGACCCTGATTTTCTTTTGCTGGTAAGCTTGTAGGTGAAAATTGGATACCCCCTCGAATATCCTATTCCTGCATTTTCTACCGATGTTACCCCTTAAATACGACCATCATTTGTACATAGGCAACGTATAACCTAGAATTTTACGCACATATTTGTCCCGAGCGGCTGCTCAGCAAAAACACAATAACAACAATGGCTTCAGTTCAAATTTTGCGTCCCCTTAATTTGGCCAAAAGAAAGAAAAAAAATGCGCACGAACTTATGAATGAGAAGCTGCTAATTGTGACCTTGAAACAGTATTCAAGGTTAGGAATTATTCACGGCTAAATGGCCGAATTGCAGATCTCAAATGCAACAGAAATACATAAATCACGATCAATCATAATTGGTTTTCATTACATATAAAATAGTAATTGATCACAACAAATTGATGATGCTGGATATATAAAGGTTGAAGGTATGCTGGCAGATGAAAAAAAAAAAACCACATTGATAAGTGTAAAAAAAACAACACAACCCTGGAGAAGAAGAAACATAAAGAAGAAATGAAGAGAGATGTGTAGGAGGGAAAAAGCATAAATGAATAGAAAAGGATAATAGAATTTAGATTCAAAGAGAAGATTGAAAGAGAGAAGAAATCGACGGAATTGTCTTTTTTGTCTTTGTCGAATAGATAATAACAATGAAGAGGGGAAAGCAGAAAAAGAGGGATGATGAATGTCCAGTAAAATTAAATTAATTAACTTTAGATTAACTATCCAAATGGACAGGAGTAAGGAAAGGCAATACAATGAGTGGAGGCGCCGTGGTGTAGTGGTCGTGACTCTCGCCTTTCAACTAGAGGGTCGTAGGTTCGAATCCTATACCCATGGCGTCAATTTCCTTCAGCAAGTAATTCATCCACACACATTGTGCTGCACTCAACCCAGGTGAGGTGAATGGGTACCTGGCAGGAATATCTATTCTTCGAAATGCCAAGTGCGCCGTGAATGGCTGCCGGGCTAAAGCCAGGGTAATAATAATGTAAAGTGCCTTGAGTACTCGGCAGAGGGGATACGTGCGCTATATAAATTGCATCTATTATCATTATTATTATCAATGATGCCACCAGGTGTAACAAATATGCTTGTCCTTTGTCCAATGACCATGTTGGTGACCTAACGGCTTTATGACGATGACCATTTGGTTTGTCGGTCAGTGACCTAAATATTAGTCAGCACCGTGCCGTGTCCGAGTCATACTAGGCTTTCGCTTTGCAACGCGACCGCTATTAACGACGTTAAATATAAATGACATGTGGACGGCCGAATCAGTCATTTACCATGTTTATGCATTTTGCTACGGTTGTTGATTTCTAAACAAAATGACTTTTAAGTCCCCTAGCATTCTTTAACTGTGAAGCTCGGGAACTATTCTCTCAAGCCTTCTAATTCTTGCCTTGGCGCCGCCCGGGCAAGATTATTTCCTTTCAAATATTATTTCTTGATTGGTTACTCCAGTATGGAATTTTACTGGTCAGAAAGCGACACTTCAATGATCTCCTTTTCAAAAATTTCTCTACCGAGGCACAGGGAACCCCCTAGCTCCCACACCTTCCCCGCTTGGTGTCCCTGCGCCCCTGAGCAACAATATTTTGTTATAGATATCACATTGCTCATTTTAGTAACTCCTGTATAGAATCTCACTGGTCAGAAAACGCTCCTCCCACACCATTCCCCGTTCGGGGCCTTTACCCCATTGTCTTGGCGCCTCGGTTATGAATATTTCTTTTCAGAGAGCATTAATTTTCTCAATTAGATATTCCAGTACAGAATTTTAGTATTTTTTTTTTCATGATACCCATTCCTCATCCGCTCGGTGGCTTCGCTCCCTTGTCTTAAACGCTTCTTGACTTTTCTGGCCTGAGCCCCTATGTATCGACCCACGGTACGCCAATGCCCCTCCAACTTAACGTCTTTTTTCAAAATTTAAATAAGAATTTATGCATAGTACTAAAATGTGATTTCATTGGTCAATTGACGTGCATTGCAGGTAAAATTTGAGAAGATTTGCATTAAATGCGAAAAAAATCGCTTGTCGTAGATACATTTTTTTTTGGGGGGGGGGCACCCATTGCACGTCCGTGCCAGACTTTCACTAGGCTTTCATTATTCTTATTAGTGGAGCAGTAAAGAGTGTCATCAAGAAATGTGGAGCTTTATAGGAAAAGTAATTGAGATCGGCTGCATTAGATTTTTAGTATCTTTACGGTTCGTACCATCCCTGCTTATTTTGCACCTGCTTTGGCGTTAAACTGGTACGATTTGGCTTTAATCTGGTACGATTTGGCTTGTTTTACTCACCAGACTCCATACACGGCGTGTATTCATGGACCTCTGAGAAGTTGCGTTTGGCTATTAAACAGCCACCTACAGGGAGTGTCATCGTCCTGCCCGATGATGCAGGGTGCTCAAACCACGTGTAGAGGGGACGACAAACCTGGAGAAAAATAGTATATAAGATATTTGAAATTTACAAATATCGTTAGCTAATGGCCGAGTCACACCTATGCGTTTTTACTCTGCGTCTGCCCAGCGTACATGTTTTTTGAAAATTGAAAACGCTCCCCGAGCGTAGAGTATACGCTGATCAGACGGTGAACTGACGCTCGACTTTCACTCGAACGTCGGTCCACCGTATGACCTGCGTCTTTGTGCGTCGAGGGAGCGCTCTTAATTCTCAAAATGTTGGGCCGATGCAGGCTAAAATGCGAAGGTTTGAGTCGGCCTTCAGAGATAAGAGATGTTGTTTCAAACATTCTCCTCAAACTTTGTTGACGTGCGTGGGCGATTTGACCAAGACAAGAAAGACTTTAAGAACGACCGGTATCATATACACGAGTATAAGCTCTCGATTCCTTCTCGAAGTCTTTCGTGTCTTTGTGAAACACCGCCCAATACATTCATTTTATTTACAAGTATTCGGTTAATTTGGCATGTGTGCCATACTTGCCATATATGGCAAAGACATTATCTCTATTACAAAATTTATGGAAAAACTCAAAGTCAATCTATACCAGATTCTATTTACGGACATTTTGTATCATAAATCACATTTAAAGACATTGTTTAACATTGTTTTCATTAAAGAATCTCAACTGCCAGATCCTAGAGCGTATCTGAAAGGTTGATGGTGCATATAAACTAAACTGGGAAAATATTAGGCTTTAAAATCAACGTTTAGTGCTTGAAACAAGCGAAAATCTAAAACGTCGCCTCCATAGGCGTTGTACAGGAATTAATGCGTAATCCCGACGCTTCAATTCAATGTACATATATATCTTGATAGTGCCTGAATAATTTTCTTTATTTTTGGATCCTCTGTTGATTTTTCATCTATCTGAATATATTTAGATAGGACGGACAGCTTGGTTTGAGAATTTTTTAAATTGTGCAACTGCAATGTGTGACAGTGTCTTTAAATGATACGTACGACTATAGGACTATCCGCTCCTCCACTGTGTACTGTAGCTCCGAACATTTGACCAGATTTGTTGGTTATCTCCTCGCCATTCTCTAGAACATTGCCTTGAGAAAATGGAGAAAAAAACAATAGTATTAGAAAAAATAGAAATTAGAAATGTAAGCAAGGAATGAACACAGACAGGTTCGTTAAACAAAATACCAGAGGGATAAACTACTGCCCCCATACAGTAGAAATACGACAGTAGAAAAAATATTATTACAACAAATTATAAGAGAGATATAAGGAAGGAATGAACATAGGCAGGTTCGGTGCACAGAATATTGGATGGAACAACTGTTGTCCTCATACAGTAGAAAAATATTATGCGGACAAATAGTATGAAATATTGGCGAGGCATGAAATAGGTAGGTTCGTTGCAGAGAATACATTGGAAGGGTAAACTATTGTCATCCCACAGAAGCTTGCCTTTTTAAAGTTTCGTTGTATAAACGTGTACCTGATCAGCTCTTTTTCAATTTGGCATGGTAATTGGGGAAACATATTTCTCTAAATCCAAGACAGAATTTGGCTGTTTAAGAAATGTTTTTAGTACCGTAGGAATCGTGAAAAAAATTTAAATGAGGCATAACGAAATAATTCGCAATACTTTTGGATATATGATGCAAATCAAGAGGACATGACGCATTTTCCAGGTGTTACAATGCTTACCATAAGTGATGGAGTACAGATACAATCTTTAAAAGATCCCCAAAGGATGATAAAAAGACCAAGTACCAGGAATTAACAAGGTACTTCAAGTGAATTCTATTACGTAACATTCGTATAAGGCTTCAGAGGTTAGCATTTCCCAGGTGCTACGCAGTGTACTTCACACAATGGAATTCAAAGAATAAAATTCCA
>BQKZ01001233.1:54632-70474 GCA_036244855.1 Temnopleurus reevesii | reverse complement strand
CTGAGACCAAAACCTTGTTGTGTTTCAAATAATATCTGTTCCATCGTTTTCATAATCATCAAACTCATCAAATCAGCACTCCTTGAAAAGCATTTTCTCCAATCCCGGGTGTGTACCATGCGTCTAGTAGTGATTCTGTGCTATCAATTTTAAAATCAGATTGAAATGTATTCATCACTAGATATAAGATTTTTTATCAGTATGAAATATGAGGTCGGAGATATTTGTTTTCTATGACTGCTTAAAAGTATTTTCAATGTAAATTAAAGAAAACAAGATTTATTATACTACGCTTTTCTAAACTCACAATGATCATCTGTTTGACGTTTCAGAGGTTATCCCCTCTCCTTGAATGGATTCCACACGCATTCTGTGACGTCACTATGATTCATCATCAAAGATTTTGGGGTTTCTACACGCATTTCCAGATACTCTGACCTCGCTCTGTTTCAAAGAATATCTTTTCCCTCGTTTTGATAATTATCACACTCATCAAATTGAAAGCCCTTGTGGTGACAATAATTCAAACAAACCAACGGCGCCTGCGTAGATTATGTAAAGGCGTTATAATGCCATAACTATACCAATCCTTTGTTTGATAAGCCAAAATGGAGAATCCCCCTCCCCTCTGATATATTGGAAATTTGGCATATAAGGGAGGTCGAGGGAGTTATATATGAGTGTCAACTCCAACTCAAGTATAGATTTTATGACTGGACAAAACTATATAACCACTACGCTGCTACAAACATTCTCTCGATGTTTGACTTGTGAAGAGAATTCGAATCTGCTTTAAAAGTGAACACTTGAATTGATAACAATGCTTCTCTGAAGGACAGAACATGTTTTTCAAGTAAGATCACTCTTTCTGGGATAAAAAAAACAACTTTAAACACTGACTAGTGTATCTTGAGAGTGTATCTGAAATAAGATATATCTCATTTTTTCGCACCATAATAAGGTAATCCTTTGAAAATCCCAATTAATAACCTCAAAGTTTGTAGATTTGCGTGAATTCATAATTCTCCTGCAGTATCATACATCTTTTACAGTCACATATTTCGAAATATATGTTGACTCGTTGACTGCTGGCCTATGTTATTCCCATTGATTTTATGCAGAGTCTACTCGGTTCCAGTAGTCAATACCTTAACTAGAGATATAGTTACATAGCAGGATAGGGGTTGATCAACAATGAGTAATGGCCTAAAGTCACCCGTCAAAATGTCACTGATCTTTTTGAAAAGCTCCCTAAACCAAAAGCACTTTTTGACGAAGAACACCCTCATTTATTCTCAGCTGTGTCACAGTGTGCATTTGCATTCCGCATCAATTTCAAAATAATTCTCTTTAATTCCGACACCGTTCGTCAGTCAGCTCGGCATTCGAAGATGATCTGAAACCGTCATCATGATAGGGTAGTCACACCAGCAGACTGATCTCACCCTGCTCTCAAACCGCTCCAACAAATTTGTAATTTCAATCTTGCGGTATTCCATTTGAAATGTGATGTTTGGATGTTATCTTTCTCAATGTCAATGGTACAAATTCATTGACAAAGCAAAACATTAAAGTAGATATCGATAAAAAATAATACAATGTAGATTGAATCTGTTTAATCTCTTATTGTCGTATTGATCCGTTTTATACATAAATCATAAAATGAAATCATGTCTGCTTCGAACATAGTACTAATTTGTTTCACCAACCATGTGAACTGGAAAGGGCCTGATATGATAAGGCATTTATTCCGAACTCGATTACTTCTTTTTAGGTAACGATATATCATTCTACACTTTTCTAGTTTTAGTTACATTTATTTATTTATTTATTTATGTATTTATTTATTTCCTGTATGTCACAATATTTGACATAGGATGAAGAACATACGAATACAATATCATAATAAGTGTGATCATAATCAATACACTAGTTTGTATGGACATGATATAAATATATACAGTGGCATACAGAGGTAAGACGAAATAAGCCAGAGGCTTGAGCTATCGCCACACCTTTACATGATGTGAGAAAGTAATGTAATGAAAGTAAACTAAACATAACCTCTTAGCTCTCCATAGATATCAAATTTGTCATATTTCAATTTTCCCAATCAATGCCTATTGTAATCTATTGTTCATACTTCGATTTTAAGATGAGTTAGTTTGGCTGCAGGGTTGTATCAGCCTGCAGGTGTGACCACCCCAAAGTCATCCTCGTTCGGAATCCCCTTCCAAACGACACAGGTGTTTAAATAGGAATATGACTCACTGGAGTAGTACTTCAGATTTTAATCTCATAAAGAATATTCCTCACCCCCGCTGTCCATCATTCACCGCAGAGTGTATGAATCAGTCAAGTGTTTCGAAATAGATCATCACCCGTGTCATTTTCCCCCTGCTGTAAGTCTCTATTTTTATGAATACTCTTGAAAACTTAACGATAAGTATCATGCAAAACACTTATTGGTATATTGAGTAATACGGAAAATGTTTCACTTGTATTTTATGATTTGGATTTTTATTTCATTGAATTTGATTTCGCTTTCGTTGAAGAGGTTTGAATATCATTGGTAAAGTACCCAAAAGTAGTTAGGCATCACTTTGTAATTGATAGTTTCATCTTATTACGGATTTGATTTTCCAGGATGTCTGGGAGCAATTCCACTTGTTAAAATCCGGATAGCGGGCCTAGATCTATTTTAAAGTGTCTCTAATTATGGTCGCAGTAAACTGTGGATGCAATGATTGGTATCTGTGAGCATTGTTTGAAAATCTCTCATCGGAAATATGCAAGATATATTTTTCTCTTCAAATTTTGTGGACCGTTTAAAAATTCATCACTCTGGCTTTTGCAGTGTGGGTAGATGCAGCAGCAGAACGTATATGGTTAGAATGTTATGGCGGGGAGGAGAGCTTGGCAGGCGCGCGTATCCAAATATTGCGGGTGAATAGGGTGAGGGAGGGTACTCTCAACTCTATGACAAGTAGAACAACAACAACAAAAATGCTTGAAAATTACATTTTGGTGGCCAGCTGACAAGCGAAAAAACACACAAAAACCTCCCAAAATACAAATAAAATGTGTCTTCACTTTCTGTCGGTAGTCTGACAAGCAAAAAACCCGCAAAAACAATTTTTCACATTTTGCCCCTTTTACTCTAACCTTCAAAATATTACGCCCCCCCTCACTGGCTACGTAGTGTCTGTGTTGAATATGAAAACTTAAATGTTATAGTACAACTTTAATGGATGTCTTTCTCTCGCTTTCTCGCTCTTTTCACAACAGCCCCCTACCTGTCCCCAATTTCATGAACACATGACGGTGAATCTTCCTCCTCATGTTTTTCCCCCAAACCCCAGGTCTGTATGAAAACTCAAATACGTGAAAACTGGTGAAGCTTTAGCTACCACCCCATGTCGTTTGAGAAATGCAGGAAAATTAGCACTACGCAGAAAATCTTCCTGAAGAGGGAGGGAGGGGGGTTTAAAGTAATTTTAGGTAATTAAAAATGTGAAGATTTATAGGCAAGGTGCATTTGAAACCCCCATTCTACAAATCACAAACCACCAACAAGTACATATATGTAAATACATAATTTGACTGATGCTTATTGGCTTCTTCTATAAGAGAAATGGCTTAGTCCAAGCATAATGTTTATCATCATTATTATTGATAATTATCATTATTATAATGATAGTTATTATTATTATTATTATTATCATCATCATTATAATGATTATTATTATTATCATTAGTATAATTATTATCATTATCATTGTTAATTCTTACTCTTATTACTATTTTTATTATGCTTACTTTTTCATCATCATTATTATAATTATCGTTATTATCATCACCAGCATTACTCTTTTTTTATTATTCAATTAACCGGGGAGACTCCTAAGGCTGACCAGACTTTTGCGGTTTGTCTTCTCTCAGCCACCATCCAGGTACGTACCTTAGGAAGTCCATCCACCGTTTCTCATAATCAGATATGTTTATATGATCGTATTATTATAACTCTTACTATCATCATTATAATCATTATCAATTATAACAATTATTGTTCTTATTATCGTTATTATTATCATAATAATTCTCATTATCATTATTATTAATTGTTATTCTTCTTCTTCTTATTATTATCAGCATTATCATTATTACTAATATTGTTATGATCATTGTTATTAGTAGTGGAAGTAGTATCATAATCATTGTCATTATTATTATCATTATCACTATAATAATAATAATGATAATAATGTTTTATTTACCCAGGGTAGCCACATTCAGCTGCAAGTTAGCTGCTCTTCAAGCGGGCCCTGCATAACATAACGTTTTGTTTAAATGCCGAGCGTCTGGCAAGAACGCACATGGTTCAATTTTTATAGGTCTTTGGTATGACCCGGCCGTGGATCATTACTAGGCCTATTATTACTATCACCATCATCACCATCATCATCATCATTATCATCATCATCATCATCATTATCCTTATTCAATCGACCGGGGATACCTGAAAAGGGCGACCTGACTTTCTGTCTTCTCTCAACCAGCATCTAGGTACCTGGGTAGGTTGCTCAGGAAGTCCACCCACCGCTTCTCATCCTCAGATATGTTTGTCCAGTCTATAATTAATTTATGGCTAACCTTGTCAGTTTGCCTAAGGAACTGATGTATCATCCTTGCTACTTAAGGCCTCTGGTCTGAGATTTCAGACTCTTAGACAGGTAAATGCAACCTTGGACGACTTCAAATGTGTAAGTATTTCAGTGTCGTGTCCCCCGACACTAATTCAATATTTCTTTTAGATAAAAACTTCTCATGCATAGAATTGGATAAGAATTTCAGAATTTTATTGTTGTAGATACTTTTCATCATAACGGTCAAATTCAAATTTTGAAAAGAATCAGTTCGGAAAAAATATGCTATGGTCTCAAAATGTATAAACGAATCATATGTCATGATAAACAACCCAAAAATTCACATTTCTTAATCTTTACCACTATACTATACTTGGGCTTTAATTATTGGAGTAAAAGAACATGTTATACGCAGCAAAGCACGCTGAAAATACAAGGGTGTATTGGCTCAGAATCTAACTCACGAAGCTGCGCAGTAGTACCGAATTACACTATTTCCATTGGTATGCCGCTAAACCCCACATTGTATTTAACACAAAGAAAATGTAGATCAAATTGAAATATAAATTTGATGAATTAAATCTAATTCTTATGTTGAGTTTTACACTTTCTTGTGGACTTTTCATTTTTACTTGCTATTGTTTATTTAACACCACATTTTTGCGTAAGTCTGAAAAGCTATACATAATTCAAACTTTTTAATCGTGACAATGGCTGATGCTTTTTGTCTGAAAATCATTTAGTTATACCCTTAGGCCAAGCGGACATAGACTCGAACGGAAGGCAGAAAATTTCGATAATTCGGCCATCGACCTACTAAGCTCATTTTCAAGATTTACCCTGTTTACTCTAGTTCTGAAGCACGATACTGACCACAACTGCACAATAATGACGTTGCCATGGTAACCTAAATTTAGAAACTCTGTTATGGATAGAAAAAATGCATCCGCCGTCAAGAATTTAAATACTTTCAAAATGAAAAGAAAATTCAAAACCATAAATGAATATTATGTGCTAATTGACTTTAAAGGAGAGTGTACAAAGACAAAGGAGTGCAACATATTGAAAAAGAACGTCTGAAAATGACTTTGTCGAGTCGAAAATAATAAACTGGTCCCGCATGCTATATCTCATGTTGGCCAGAGTGAATAAAATTATTACGCTTTTAACCAGTTCTTTTTAACTACTCGATAAGATTCTCATAAAAAAGATGACTTTATATGAATTGGCCAGAGTAAATAAAAGTATTACGGTCTTGACTAAATTATTTAACTAATAGATGCAATGTCCATTAAAACTGCTTTATGTGAATTGTAATCAGCGCAATATAACTTCAAATATATACTTTACTATCCAAATCAAGGTTACATACTTACTTTAACGTTATTTACTTTGAATATATACTAGTATACTTTAAAGTTATTTAATTTAACGTTATATTAGCTTTAGATATGTCATGTCTTACCGTATTTGGAACTCTGTGTAGCCTCCAATTCAGCAAATATTTGTTTTAATTCTTGGGTCAATATTCGGTGATTACCGGTCATGAAAAGCAGACGGAAATATGCAAATGTAGTTAGCCCAAATCGATCAGTAGTTCATATTGTTTGGCGAGATTATTGAACAAAATGTAGATCATGCAAAATAAAGATGAAAGATGTATAGGAAACACAACTTGTGCTTCCATTCAAGTATGTTGTCTATTAATGAATTAATGAATCTTGTCTTTCAACATACTGTAATATAATGAGTCTTATGTAATTTGCATTTCATTTCTGTCCAGCAGGACTGGTCAATTATGCAGAATAAGAAAAAATGCGAAAATAATATGAGGAGATAAGGATGTGAGACATTTCTTTGTTCATTATTTGCCCTTCAATATGTTCAAAACACATGCGACATTTCCCAAATCTGAAGTTGATTATTTTTGAGATTACGTGTTACACGTCAACTGTTGTATGACAAATTTCCATTGAATGAAATTAATAATATTATCTCTACTTTTATCTTAAATCCGCTAATTATTTCTTTTTCATAATGGCCTTACTTCAATGAGATCAATCTGTTTGCATTCGGAATGACAGTTCTCTGACATCCTTTACATCAGATGTGGTTTCATTATACCAAAAATATTGCCCTGGCTCGCTCGCCTGGAACACTCGGGGTTTGACGATGTAAAAACACTTGCACATTATTAGAACTTGTTTTCCCATTCGAAAAGAGTAGTGAAAACATACACAAACACACACACACCACATACATACACACACACACACACACACACACACACACACACACACACATACAGACAACCCCAAAGCCCCCAAACACACAGATCCTCCCATTTCATGAAATTATGTTGAGCCCTTGTTATATGACCTATATCGAGTTATTAATAATTTGAAGACAAAATTACTCATTTTAATCAATGGCTTAACTTTTGGATGGGTAATCGCGGACTCATATCTGTTGTTTTATTTCGGGTGATTTGCCTTTACAATAATAACGTTCAAGTTTCAGTAAACATTCAATTGGTCTAGTGCAAGCACATCCCTCCTGTGGGTATTTCATCATTGAGGGCTGTGTGATAAATTGATCCAGTGAATTAAATCATAATCCAGACGTTATGTAGGTCAATCTCATGTGGGATTTTTCAAACAGAAAGCACAGATCACAAAACATGTAAAGGCCAAATCTAATCAGGCGCAGTTCGAGGGGCGCAGTCGTTATAGTGTTCAAGGGTTACATGCCCTCGTTAGCGTTGTGATGTGCGCCTGAAATCAAGCTTTTCGGGGGAGGGGGGAGTCACATATTAATTAGGTGGGCTTACCAATAGATGCAAATTGAATGCGTTCTTAATACACAGAAATTGTTCTTGCGTGACGATCCAAACGCTTGCACGAGGCTTGTCCGACATAGCAACAAGCAATACATGCAAAGTGGATACAAATCAGCATAAGCATACCACGTAACTTCTGTCGTTGGTAAGAAACGTACAAACTCATAGGAAACCTTGTGACGACCTTATTCTGTAACTCGGTCTTAAAGTGTAACTTCACTCCTAGGCAACCTGCCTATTTGGTTGGTTCCTGTGCTGTGGGTTCGAGCCCCAGTCAAGTCTTTCGCTTGGTGACGTTAAAGGTCGGCCCTTCTTTCTCTCTCCTTATCCTAGCGTAAATATTCAAATTTGAATGAGACAGAGAACTCAATTTCTATTTCTCTCTCTCCCTCCCTCTCTTTCCGTTAGGAAATAGAACTTTATTGTTCATTCAAATTACTTATCTCCTCCTGTTTGACGCATCCTTATCCATGTACTTATCATTTTATTACTTTTTCATTTTATCAAGCGTATTTATTTATTATTTATTTATTTATTCATGTTTTATTTACAACAAATTAAAAAAGAACAAAAGGTAGAGGGTCGTCCGATTCAGTAATGAAACTGCTCTACCACGGAGCCCTCCATCCATACAGATACATGTACATGTACAAACATTATAAACTAACATAAATAGAACATAAAAACACACAAAGAATCGATTTAAACAAGATCAAAATTGGACACAAATTTGTATATTTGGTAATTTTTCAATAGGTAGGCTAAACCCGCAAAATGTGGAACTCCTTTAATTTTAAACACGTTTTTTCGTTTATGAATTATCTATTGTATCATTGCGATGCGAATGTAGAAGTCTGTATCTTCATTGATATCTATGAATTGGTAAACATTGCATGTGTTGAAATCTAAAAATATATTTAATTCAATTTAATTCCATTCAATACGAGATGTGAACAAAAGAAACCCACATTGAATACAGTAAACTGTGTGAATATCATCACCATCGCCACCATCACCACCACTGTCACCATCATCATCATCATCACCATCACCATTATCATCATTCTCATCACCATCATGATGATCATCATCATCTTCATCATCATCATCGCCATCATCATCATCACCATCACCATCATCATCACCATCATCATCACCATCACCATCATCATCACCATCATCATCACCACCATCACCATTATCATCATTCCCATCGCCACCATCACCACCATCATTATAAACATCAACAACAACAAAAAACAACGACAAAAACAAACAAAAGCAACAATAGTAACACTGACAAGCCTACCCTAGCAAGTTTGATGATATGAAACCAAACAGGAAATCAACATATTACACGAAATAATTCTTTAATAAGTTCCAGCCCAAATGTTAAAATTTCCACCAAAAAGACACACAAAAAACCCGATGTTCTGGGCTCTGCAACCAAAATAATATGGCGCATGACCACGTGGAACAAAGTTTCTCAAGAAGTGTGGTTTCTTCCAACGACCCTTGGGTGTATTTGGGCTATATCCGTCAAATTATCTGCTCATCCTTAAACCTTGAGGTCTATTAAGTTAGGTTGTGAGGGAAAGTGATAAATAAACGTTTCCCTCCCTCTCCTCACCCCTCACCATTTTCATATTAATATCATATTGATATACTTCACCACTTGNCTCCGATGGTAGACAGATAGTCATTCACACACACACGCACACATACACACACACATACACACACACACACGCTCACCAACCAAGAAAAGTCCAATAGTAGTTACAATAAGATATTCTGCACGATAATTCCACCCATCACACTGGAGATGTTTTCCAATTCCTTTTTACTTCCAGCCCCCCCCCCCTACTACTTTTTTTCTTACTTTATTATTAAAATAGTGCGTTAATTACCTGTAGCTGTAGAAAAAGCCTTAGTGCTTCTTCTTGACTATTTTTCAGTTTAGAATTTATTCAGAAAATCAGCAGACTTTTAGTTTTTTCTTCTGTTTTTTTAATTGTTGCCTCTTTTCCAAGTGAACGTGATCATCCATGATTTTTTCGTATTCATACGCGTATTCGAAGAAACAACTCCTTCCTCTAACTTTTCCATATGTTTGCGGGAATTTCCTGGCTTTATGCTGGCCAATTTTTACGAATATCCTTCAGGTTATTGCTTGGGGGATTACAGGAAATATTCGTACAGTGATACTTTGATGTATTGTGAAATAATACTTCATCAAAATCTATATAGAACCACTGTCTTTCTGTGATATACAAATATAGACCAAAGTAATACAATAAATAATACTTCATCAACATTTATATAGAATCACTGTCGTTTTCTAACATAGAAATATAGACGAAAGTAATACTATAAATAATACGTCATCAACATTTATATAGAATAACTGTCTTTCTCTAATATACAAATATAGACGAAAGTAATACTAGAACTAATACTTCATCAAAATTTATAAATAGAATAACTGTCTTTGAGTGTTGGAATTTGTTTTTCCAAAAGCGGAAATAGCAGATAATTGTGCAAATCTGATAACAAAGCACAGTAGGGTATTCTCTGGAACAGAAACTTATCAGCGGAGACCTCTGGCAATTGTATTTTCAAATTCAATTTCAGAGGTCGAACATAGAGAGAGATAGTTCATAAGATCAATGTTAATACAGTGCTCCTCATATTAGGAGTTTACAAAAGAAAGACGAGATAAACACAGAATTTAGGTTTCGTCTTTCCGATGTATTTTTAGTTGGTGATTAAAAGTGATCCAGTGAAACCTCTTTATAATGAGGTCCATGGGACCATGAAAATTACCTTGTTGTATCAGGTTCCTCACTATATCAGGGTAAAAAAAACCAAAGAACTATAAAGAGCTGGGACCAGTAAAATTACCGTGTTACAACAAGTATCTCGCTATATCCTAACTCTTTATAATGAGGTTCCACTAAAGATTTTACACGAGCTTTAATATTCATATTACAAAACTTCTTTTTTTTTTTTTTTCAACTAAACTGATTCCGCTGGTGTTTTTTTTTAAATATGTAAAATATTTTTACCGTAACTGATTCTTTCCTTTTGGTGTTCTGGCGTGCATGGAGAGTTATCTACTGTCCCTAAGATTCGAGTACGATCTTTGATTACAATAAGCCCCGGTCACATCGGACACCAGAATCAACACGATTCACCCCGACTCTTTGTTAATTTACAGTTAACTGTCTCGACACAACGAGTCGGGGTGAATCGTTATGCTTCCGGGGTCCTATGTAACCGGGGCTTTAGTCTGTGACTTATCTGCTCTGGTTGATATCTTTAGGCTATCAGTACTGACACATAGAACAAGTGAAATATGTATATGTGTGCGTGCGTGTGTTTGTGTGCGTTTTTGTGTGTGTGTGATGGGATACGGAGAATGTGGGTGGGATCATGGAATGGTGGGATGTTGTTTTGCGTAGGGGGCACGTTGATCTGAGCCTACTTTCTTCAGAACAAAAATCCCCCACTCATTTCATTGTTTGATATTTCCTGTGAAGAGACTGTCTTGGAGGTGTGCACTCCCCTTGCCCCTGTGTGGGTAAGTGACCTTAAACTAAAGGCTGGCTCACACCTTTGCATTTTTAGCATGCGTCGACCCAGCCATTCAAAACGCTCCTTGGTCGTGCGAGGACGCAGGTCATACGGTGGACTGACGTTCGACATACGCTCCCTGAACGCACACCGAACGTCAGTCCACCGCCTGCTCTGCTTATTCTAGTGCGCTCAGGGAGCAATTTTAATGATAATACTAATAAAAAAAAGGCTGAGCCGACGCAGGCTAAAAACGCAAAGGTGTGAACCGGCCTTAACCAACGGAAGAATCATCCAGACATAATAGGATATTGTTTCAGTCCCACAAGTGGCATTTGATGTGAGTGTTATAAATTAGAAATTCAATAGCATGTTTGTGCATCAGTCATTCGTATTTTTTTTTCGTAAGGGAAGAAAGGATCAAATGGGTATTTAAGTGGAAATTTNCTCCCATGGGTCAGAGGTAAACAATGGCACCAAATTCCTGAAAGGGGCTCTAAAGGAGGATATGGCCTTTTATTTTTATTTTATTATTTTTTGCTTGTCAGCTCCTCTAAGGGGGGTGGGGCAAAAATTCGAGACCCTAGGTCTCAGAATTCTGGTTGCACGAATGCATCTGCGACATAGAGCATGTAGAGCCAGCGTACAGAAGAAGGCGTATATGAAATGTCAAATAAGCTCCCTGATTGCAAAAATACGCAAGAAAACGCTTTTAGATTACGCACGTATAGAGAGGCATCGCACCCATGGATTTCTGTGGTCAAAATACACATCGGGCATATGTTGAATGGTCGCTTTGAAAGCAATTATGCGTTATGATTTTAACAAATTTCTGTTTTCAAGAATATATATTCAAGAACTCGTGTACTGTGTTATGGAGAAAGGTCAAGAAGTAAATGTTCACTGAACACACATCGAAATGTAAGAGGAGGTTTATTGATATCTACAATAAATCTATTCATTTGCTGATGACTTGCTTCTCAGGTTTTAGTTTATTTTGTGCCAAAAATACAGTCATTTGTATCAACTCTTTTAATTTCGCAGGCCCCCATTGAAAATCAACTTTTGTTGAATGGGCCATACCCTATTGAAACATTAGGTAAATAAATAAATAAAACAAAGATAAAGGGGGATGGGTTGCTAATATTCCGAAGGGTGTCCAGCCCCCCCCCCCCTCCCCTCTCCTTGGAGCGGATGCTGGCGTATAGGTCTGGCTACGCCCCTGTGCATTAGCGTAGTACAGTAGGCATTAGTGCGAGGTATAATGCCAGGGCCAGATGGCCAGATC
This sequence comes from Temnopleurus reevesii, assembly GCA_036244855.1. Taxonomy (NCBI): domain Eukaryota; kingdom Metazoa; phylum Echinodermata; class Echinoidea; order Temnopleuroida; family Temnopleuridae; genus Temnopleurus; species Temnopleurus reevesii. The sequence continues at coordinate 58,125 of BQKZ01001233.1, read as the reverse complement.
ATTGCCAATAAGGCAAGTGGTTTTCTGATTGCTGCTGCACAACATTAATAGCAAAGTGTTCCTTCTGCAGATGCTCTGTATGGAACATTGAAGACGTATGGATGTCGAACGAAAATTTCACCCCATCTTTTAGACCCCCCCTTCTTAGCTCTCCCCAGTCGATTGAATAATAGAAAATAGTAATTCTGATGATGATAATCATGATAATAACGATAATGATAATAAAGATGATGAAAAAAGTAAGAATAATAATAATAGTAATAATAGTAAAAATCAACAATGGTAATGATAATAATTTTTTAATAATGATAATAATGATAATATTGATGATGATAATAATAATAATAATAATAATAATAATAATGATAATGGTGGCTACTTGTATAGCACACAGGTCCACCTTATCGGTGTTCATGGCGCTCGGCTCTAGCTGGCAGCCATTACGGCGCTCCGCATAACAAGGAATTTCTTTCTGTCGTTACCTCACCTGGGTCGAGTGCAGCACAATGTGGATACGTTTCTGGCTGAAGGAAATGTTAATGGTTGACACAAAATTATACATCCGATCGACATAAACACTGGACCTCTAGGAAGAACAGAGTTACTTTCTAAGCAGCTCTGAGTAGGTTTTCCTGCCAATTATTATTCATTCATCTATATTTATGTTGGGAATAATTTTTCACATTTGATTTTGTATATTGATTTCGTGTTTGTATTTCCGTTTGTTATTCTATATGGAAAATAAAAACAAACAACAACAACCAAACCTATAATTACACGATATGAACTATTTTTAAAAATAATTAAGTGGTTCATGGACAATTCAGCCGTACGCCGTGTATTCAACTGTGCGGACACAACAGTCACAAGCCGGTTCTAACTTGAAGAGCATCACAAAGAAGCATTGAATTGCTGTTCGACTTAATTTTACGGAAATAATTTATATCGTGTAAGTAATCTAAAATGCAGTGGTAGTATATCTGGAGTAGCCTACCAAAATGAATTTGCTTTCCCAAAGATACAATAGGACAACCAGTACACAAAGAACGAATTAAGCGACGTATAAAAGATATAAATCCAAATTGTCATTGTCTGCACAGCAGATGATGTGCTATGCTCATTAACTTGTAAGACACATTACTTTGATTAGGGCCGAGGCTGGGAAAATGGGTGACATTTTCAAGTCATTACAACACCCACAACAAAGACTCGCATCATTTCCTTCATGCGATTATAGTCTGCAAACAGACCCGATCTAACGTTCTATTTTGTGTTCACTATTTGCATATTAGTTTCCGAACACAATTAGAATCCAAATATACTAATAGCAAAGAATCTCCTTGCTACTAGTTTTTAGTATCAAGAACCATCCGTTCAGCTACAAATAAACGCACCTACACTTACAAACACACAATTTATACACCCTCCATCGACAAATGCTCTTTGTTTAAGCACACCCACACCCACCCATCTACCTACCCCACACCCACCCAGACATCCACACATACGGTACCATGTACTCTGCACAGCAAATCTCCGATGGCAGACAGATAGTTATTCACACACACACACGCAATCTCCGATGGTAGACAGATAGTCATTCACACACACACGCAATCTCCGATGGTAGACAGATAGTCATTCACACACACACGCAATATCCGATGGTAGACAGATAGTCATTCACACACACACGCAATCTCCGATGGTAGACAGATAGTCATTCACACACACACGCACACATACACACACACATACACACACACACACGCTCACCAACCAAGAAAAGTCCAATAGTAGTTACAATAAGATATTCTGCACGATAATTCCACCCATCACACTGGAGATGTTTTCCAATTCCTTTTTACTTCCAGCCCCCCCCCCCTACTACTTTTTTTCTTACTTTATTATTAAAATAGTGCGTTAATTACCTGTAGCTGTAGAAAAAGCCTTAGTGCTTCTTCTTGACTATTTTTCAGTTTAGAATTTATTCAGAAAATCAGCAGACTTTTAGTTTTTTCTTCTGTTTTTTTAATTGTTGCCTCTTTTCCAAGTGAACGTGATCATCCATGATTTTTTCGTATTCATACGCGTATTCGAAGAAACAACTCCTTCCTCTAACTTTTCCATATGTTTGCGGGAATTTCCTGGCTTTATGCTGGCCAATTTTTACGAATATCCTTCAGGTTATTGCTTGGGGGATTACAGGAAATATTCGTACAGTGATACTTTGATGTATTGTGAAATAATACTTCATCAAAATCTATATAGAACCACTGTCTTTCTGTGATATACAAATATAGACCAAAGTAATACAATAAATAATACTTCATCAACATTTATATAGAATCACTGTCGTTTTCTAACATAGAAATATAGACGAAAGTAATACTATAAATAATACGTCATCAACATTTATATAGAATAACTGTCTTTCTCTAATATACAAATATAGACGAAAGTAATACTAGAACTAATACTTCATCAAAATTTATAAATAGAATAACTGTCTTTGAGTGTTGGAATTTGTTTTTCCAAAAGCGGAAATAGCAGATAATTGTGCAAATCTGATAACAAAGCACAGTAGGGTATTCTCTGGAACAGAAACTTATCAGCGGAGACCTCTGGCAATTGTATTTTCAAATTCAATTTCAGAGGTCGAACATAGAGAGAGATAGTTCATAAGATCAATGTTAATACAGTGCTCCTCATATTAGGAGTTTACAAAAGAAAGACGAGATAAACACAGAATTTAGGTTTCGTCTTTCCGATGTATTTTTAGTTGGTGATTAAAAGTGATACAGTGAAACCTCTTTATAATGAGGTCCATGGGACCATGAAAATTACCTTGTTGTATCAGGTTCCTCACTATATCAGGGTAAAAAAACCCAAAGAACTATAAAGAGCTTGGACCAGTAAAATTACCTTGTTACAACAAGTATCTCGCTATATCCTAACTCTTTATAATGAGGTTCCACTAAAGATTTTACACGAGCTTTAATATTCATATTACAAAACTTCTTTTGTTTTTTTTTTTCAACTAAACTGATTCCGCTGGTGTTTTTTTTTTAAATATGTAAAATATTTTTACCGTAACTGATTCTTTCCTTTTGGTGTTCTGGCGTGCATGGAGAGTTATCTACTGTCCCACAGATTCGAGTCCGATCTTTGATCAAGATAAGCCCCGGTCACATAGGACTCCGGAAGCAACAAGATTCATCCCGACTCTTTGTAAATTCACAGTTAACTGCCTCAGAACAACGAGTCGGGATGAATCGTGCTGGTTCCGGGTTCCTATGTGACCGGGGCTTTAGTCTGTGACTTATCTGCTCTGGTTAATACCTAGAGCCTATGAGTATTGACACATAGAAAAGTGAAATGTGTGTATGTGTATGTGTGCGTGCGTTTGTGTATTTGTGTGTGTATGTGTGTGTGAGAGAGAGGATAGGGATGATGTGGGTGGAATCTCGGAATACTGGGATGGTGTTTTGCG
>BQKZ01001233.1:40599-53347 GCA_036244855.1 Temnopleurus reevesii | reverse complement strand
GCACAAAATGGCTGCCAACATGGAGAACTCTCCATTCACTTTGTACACAAAATTTCACATTTTCCTCTTTTTCCAGAAAAGTAGACAACATTTTGGGGTTTTTTCGGTTGAGTATATTATATAGCAACATCAATCCTGCAAGCATTCCAGAAAGAACGGTGGTGATTCTTCATTTGAAATATGATATTGATAAATTGTCAATAAATTTATATACAAAGTGAATGAGGAGTTCTCCATGTATGACATCACAGATTATGCTAATTGGGTATATGTTGCCAATTCAAGGATGGCCAGCACAGGTGGATATGAAAAATTTGAAAATTCATAACTTTTGAACGGATTATCCAATTTTGCTCAAATTTTCACAGTTTGTTCATCTGATTTTTCTTCATTTACTAACTATACATTATTGTCTGGGTGTAATTCCCCTTTAACATTGCGATTCACAAACAAACATGTTTATATTGAAGGGGGAAAATGGGATTTGAAGTGAATATGATATATTTGGTTAAAAGGAGGAAAAGGGAAGAATGATACAGCAGAAAGAAAGAGAGAGAGAGAGAGAGAGAGAGAGACTGAGCAAGAGGAGAACGAACAAGAAGAAGAAGAAGAAAGAAGAAGAAGAAGAAGAGAGAGAGAGAAAGAGAGGGGGATAACAATTATAGAAAGTGTCTCGTCATCTTTATATGGATGATGCATACCTAGATAAACAAACAAATGAAATGGCAAATTGACCCCAACGTGCACTTTTCATAGTACTCTCTCCATGATCATTACGTAACAATTCAACTGTAACTCTTACACATCCCATTAAAAGTACATACTTAATGTAGATGTCACATAGATATGTATCTCCTACCGGAACCCTTCACTAATGTCTCATTAGACTTTTACACCTTTGATACAATAGATTACGGACACACTCTCTTATAATCTGGCAAAGGCTCCATAAGGATGTCTGGAAAATATGACGATTAGAGAGAAAACAACCTCTGCTCCCAAGTCCCCCACCCATCCCCGAAATCGAACAATTATTACAGCAATAAAAACATCCTTTTGTGTGACTATTTTCTTTCTGAAAAATACACATATAATAATCCTTTAATTTTTAGATTCGGTACTTGATTGTTTTACTCAATCACCGCTGCCAACTGGTTGGCTATCCAATGTTCTTACGTTATGATCACATGAATAGATATCTCGTACATAATTTTACAGATAAAACATAACGAGCGAAACAGAATATGAAACATATACACGTATGATCGACATTATGCACATCAAACAACCTTCTGGCTGCGGTATGCTCTTATGTTTTATTTTGTAATAAATTATGATTTTATAGATAACAATTTGGTAAATATATATATGGTATAGGCCTATGCTATTTCACTTTCATTACTATGCATTTTCATACATTCAAAGAAATCTCATCTTTATCAAAACAAAGAATATGGTATGGTATGGTACTTTATTCCCAATATGTGTAGAACAATATGTGTAAAACAATAGGAATAATCAGAAACAGAAACAGAAAAGGGCCATGAGCCTCAATTTATTTTCAAGAAACTAATCTACTGAATCGACAGATGGAGAAATTTGCTCTGACTTTATTTAACCGACACATTTTATTTAGCACAGATGTTTCCCGAATCTGGTAATTGAACTTCAATAAGTACTTTGGACACATCATTATGCATTATCGGTCTTTTATTATGTTATAATTGTACAATATATTCAGCTATTGTTTATTTGCAGAGCATGCACGATGGAGATAAAATAAACATTTACCTGTTCATTGTGGTAAGTATTGTCACTGATAAGATCTAAAGCCCTGGTCACATAGGACCCCGGAAGCAACACGATTCACCCCGACTTTATGTTAATTCACAGTTAACTGCCTCAGAACAACGAGTCTGGGTGAATTGTGTTGCTTCCGGGGTCCTTTGTGACCGGGGCTTTATGGTATGGATAACCTTTATCAAACAAGGGCATTAGTGAATGAGCCAAGGCCTTTTAATCCAGTTGACTTTCGGTTAATCACTTCCGTCATTAGGCGGGAATTACTGTCATTATGTGCTTGCAAAAACTAACACGATTATATTACATTTCAGTAAATGGATGTTCGATTTGTGATTTGACACTGAATGCTGATGTATCATGTCTTATTTTATCTTTACTTGCTGCGCTTTATTGTTTTTTTTTCTCTATTCTCGTTATTGTCTTTTCCTATTTTTTAAACATTTTATTTGTAATTCTTATTCTTTGAATAAATAAAAAAAAATCATATTAACTAATTTTTTATTAGCAGCGTCCCTTGCTTTTCTCGTCTTGTACTGCTGGTCTTCTTTTTTGGTCTTAGAACCCAATGTTTGTAAATTTATATAAATTTGTAATTCATTTCTAAATTATGAGTTCCTATTGTTCATTTTCTTTCTTTGAGGGGTCCGCACTCTACAAGCATTGCTTTTTAGCGGACCCCTCCACTTCATCAGTATTCATATTATTAAAAAAAAAAGAAAGCACTCCCTAAAATGTATTTTTTACTTTGTATGTTAACTGCTTTGTACAATAATTGTCAATGTTATGTTCATTATACTTTTGTTATACAGAGTTTTATTCAACTTTTTTTTTGGTAAATTTTTATCATACTTTGTATTATTGCTGATGAAGTGAAAATAAATGAACTGAATTGAATTGAATTGACAACTGAATTCTGTAATTACCATAAACTTTGTGTAGGGACTACCCGGTTCTAGTAGTCAAAGGGTTAACAAACGTGAACAAACCCTATCAGCAGATGTCAATGCATTCCTGAAAAAAAGTGTAAATGGTGAACAATCCAATAGGCCTTGAAGTCACATTTCAATTGCATTACAAGCCTGTTCTGATATACAGGGGAACATTGAAATATTGTTCCATTTAATTTTTCGAAAATACTTACAAGTCTTTTAATTTGTGTAGCGTGTAATAAGTATCTGACAGCACTGTCACGGACGTAATGGCACACATTTATGCCTAATGTGCCGATTTGATGCCCATCCATGAAGAGAGTGTCCTAGTCCCCCCCCCCCCCCCCCAAAAAAAAAAAATCTGAATTTTGTTGTGCAATAATTAGTATACAAAAATATACAAACCTCCAATCTGTCTAATTGTACCGCACTTAATTGTAATTTGCCCCCATTAGCCACATGTGGGGTAAGGAAATCCCACCTTGGATCATGCTGATTGTGTATACTGGGGATTGGAGAAAAAGATTTGTCACCATTTTGGGAGTAGGGGATATGGTCCGCTCCATGTTTGCACATCGACGGTTCCTTAAACCACACCTTCCTGTAAGCGAAGATCCTTTCGTTCAGGGGGGGGGGGGTGCACCCAGAGCGCAGATTAGCAATTTAATTTACGTACTCTTGCATACATTCATTAATTATTACGAAAAGGATATAAACTATTTCAAAAAAATTAAGTCGAACGCAAATTTAATGGTTCTTTTTAAAGCTATTCAAATTGGAATCGGCGTGTCCGCACAGTTGATTACACGGAGAACGGATCCGCTGTCTGTGACCCACGTAACTTTTCGGAAATGGTTTATATCGTGTATGCAACCGAGAAAATAACAAACATATTTTCTATCCATATGTCAAAGCATGACAATTAATGTTAAAATTGACCTGAAAATAATTGCAGTCCCATCAGACTTCAAAATGCCCGCTGTTCACCGGCTAAAAACCGGCTTCATACTGGATAAGTTTTAGTTGGGACCACAGCATGTATGTCTACTCTAAGATAATAAGATAGCTCTCAATAGGTGCAAGTTAAATAGTACCCAAATGTAGCCCCAATGTGTACCTATAACAACACATCGTGTTTTTTTTCAGGGTGTATAAACAGCGTACCATATGATGGTCTTGACATACTGCAGAACAACGGAAAATGACGAGGTGCGTTAATTGCATCAATTTTCATCTGGCGTTTCTTATCCTGGCTATTGCTGACGTATATAGTCATTAAGCCATGACCGCTCACATTAGAAACACTTAGAGAAACTCGATAATCTAATAATTATCCATTTCTTCAGGTCATGTATGGAAATGATATCACTTTCGTGTGCTAAAGCCTTGCACGTTGCTAATGCTAATTATGTGGACGGGTGTGGTGTGTATTCTACAGTATAGTATTATCTTCCATTGGCGACTTTACACCTATACGCTAATGGGTCTAATATGAAATGTTCGTTTTGAAATTTCTTTAATGTATATTCCCGAATACTGCCAGCCATGCAAAACAACATAATTTTATCATCATCATCAAAATAATGCTTGTAATAAACAAAATAATTGTTTAATGCTTTAAAGGATAATATCAAACAATCTGAAGAAGGATTAGGCGTAAAGTCAAAGTTTTCTCTGCATAACGAGGAATGAGCAAAACAGACTTTGAAATCTGACAAACTCCAAAACTCATTATTCACGCCTTCAAAGACACAGCTTTATAACAAAAATGGAAAGTAGCTCCCCTATTTATTCAGCAAACATGTGCGACGTCTGTTTTACTTTTCTTTGAAGAATAATATGGAAGGAATGTTCGGTTGTGTCCTACGACTATTGTGAAGGCTTGGATGGAAGTTGTTTATTTTGCCCAATTCATATGTCCATTATTGACATTGTGCAAACGTACATGTATCTCATACATAACACTTAAACTTAATTTCTGACTAAGAGAGCCGTTAAGACGTAATGAAGAAGAAGAATACATAATTACGCAGGAAGATATGACAAAACAACTGGCTCACAGCTGTCTTCACTGTTACGTAACACCCGTGACATTGTCATTTCTATTTCTGTGAATGCGAATAGTGTCAACCACATGATAAAAGTCGCTGGTATACATGGGTGTAAACATGTGTTTCCAATTACAATAGCATGTTCACTTTGCTTGGCTCTTGGGATAACGACCGTCTAAAATGCATATTTTAGGTTCGAGATGACATTGAAAGCAATATAAATATAACATTTTTTTTATCATCATAGTTATATCATGTATGGGCTACATTAATCAACATTTTATTACAGTAGTTCGCATGCACCATAGATTATAAACACATTACCAGCAAATTAATATGTGCATTATATCGAACAGTATTCTAAAGGACCCGTGTGTTTATTTTTCATACGAATGAGAGGAATAATTAAAAGGTAAAAATATTGACATTGAGATTGACATTGAAAGCTATATAAATATAATACATATTATCATCATATCTATATAATATATGAGATATAACTTATGAACACACACTGTAATGTACACACACCAATATCGATCTGTATTCTGCATGTCCCGTGTATTTTTCATGCGGATGCGAGGAATAAAATGAAAACGTTTTGAAAGGCGTCAGCTGTTACTGAAATATTCTACTATCATAATTATTTTTACTTCTACAAATATGTACACACAAATCTAATTCATTTTGATAGCTTGTGATACTGTTTGTTCAAAATGAAATGTAAATAAACAAACAAACGATAGTCAGTTTAAATAAATATACTAATATCTGTGAATTTGGTATTTTCAAGGCAACCGTATTCTAATATACATTGTATGAGATATTATCGAAGCTAAGTCATGCAAAGAGCAAAACAAATAAACAAAACCGTTCCATATCACTTCATAATGGTACCCAATATGGCAACAATGCAAATTATAATTTCCCCAGAAAGTTCTCGCTTTGATTGAAACTAAAGGAAAATAAAGCAAATAAAAATAGAAAAGAAGATAAAATTGGAAAAATTCAACACAAATATTTATATGCTAAGTGGGCCAAGAGATATGCAGGGGGTGTTTTGCTGGCACCAACATCAGGGGAACATGTTACGTCGAACGAATACCAAACGAGTTTATCTTTCAGCCAAGAGTCTTCCCTGCACGTGAAATTTTTCAAACTGGGATTGGAATTGTTAGATATCATATACGATGAGAATTAAGGTGTAGGTTGTATATTAAAAACATTATGCACCATTTTGGTTGTACAGTTTTAAAAAAAAATCTCAAATGAAGCTGTCTGTACTATAAATATATTCGGATGGATTAAAGATTAACATAGAATGCAATGATAAAGAAATATTCTCTTGCAATATGAAGATATCTTTTTTTTGGTAAAAAAAACTCATAATTTCAGCATATTGGGTGCAGCTTTTTTAAAGCAAAATTAAAATACATAAATAACCCTTGCATTTTTGCTTTTTTTAAGCAAAAAAATAACCCTTGCATTTCCCGAGATAGGTGTACATGCACCATCAACTATTTGTCAGTTCGGAATTTGTAAATGAACACAACGTTTTACATTGCTTTTAATCAGGTGTTAATATATTTACAGGGTCGAATTCTAAAGAAAATTTGATTTTTAAGGCAATTATCATACACTGTTAACCCATTGGCAACTGGATACAGGAGGTCCCAGCATAAAGTCTCTGAAATTAAATAATAGACATGTTTACTTATATATTCAAATTTATGTGTTTTTCTTGTCACTGAACGTAGTTACGTGGTATTCCTTAAACCGATTGATAACAATAAGACTATAATACTTGGAATATATTTTTCATACATTACTTGTTGCTTTGTCGGGCAAGCCTCGGGCAAGCTTTAGGGTTGTCAAGAACAACCTTTGTGTTAAAGGTATGCATAAAATTTGCATCTATTAGTAAACCCGCCTATTCAGTAGACAAGGGGTTAATGATGTATCGAATATTTTGTATCATTCTGTGTATCAGGATGGATTAGTGTAACTACATAAAGAGGCGGGCGGCGTACAAATATTTATCAAACACTTAGCAAAAAATAATATTTTCTTCCCCTCTCGTTCCACCAGATTGTTGTCATTGAGCGAAGAGCCGTTAGATAAACGGAAACTAGCTTGGGATGGGGGAAGTTAGAGATAGAGCAAACATACCGGCTTGCTTCTGTCAATCTCGCAACATACCAGACACATACTCAACATGTTTCATGCTTTAAAAAACACAAAGATAAAGGTAGTAATCTCTCAAGTACTTCATGCATGGACATATTTGTTTTTATGAAATAATGATGATGATGATAATGTTCATGGATTGGGAAGAATAAAAACACAACTGCATTTCAATGTCATAAAGTGTTAACATAACATGGGTATACAGAGAGCTCATGTTAATTTTACTGTTTTTGAGAAGATTTATTCAAGGATTATTAGGTTCCCGGCATTTAAGTTATCACAACCTGACATTTATTTGCCAATATATGGATTTCATGGCATCTGTCTTTCTAGACGTCAAGAAATTTGATGCATTTTTTTCTTGTCATAAAATTTGTGAATTATTTCTTACGCCGACTTTATAGACGGAATATTTTCTGAGCTCATGGAAATAAGTCAATATGTTTATAGATACTAGGGCCAAACTACATGTATGCGTGTTCACTGAATAAAACGCTGGTGTTAGAATTAACACCAGTCGGAATCTATTTAGGACCACACCAGAAATGTGTCAAAATAGCACCCGGTTTTTAATCAAATTGATATGTATATATAAGCACCGATTTTCGTTCTTCAAGGGATTAAAAAAAATCAGTAAGTGTTTATCATGTATTAAATTGATTCCAAACGGATGCTATTTTTACACTTTCTGGTGTGGACCTATATAGATTCCGGCTAGTGTGAATCAAACACCAGCGTTTTGAAGTGTAAAGGATTGCAATAATGTCTAGCTATTCATGCCAATATCAAACTAATCGGACCATGTACTGGTAATTGGTTATGGTACATGAAACAAGGGCATAATTGCAGTGTGAAAACCTCTCAAGCAAGTAATTTGTACCGTGGATATATTACACATGTTTGTATCATGTACTTTAGCAATATTAGAAGATTGTATCTCCCGTTTACTTATATTTGAAGGGATATCTCATGATTCCCTTACGACCAAGCGTCGTGGTGTAGTGGTTTACACTCTCGTTGTTCAACTAGATGGTCAGCGGTTCGATCCCAGCCACGGCCTTAATTTCCTTCAGCAAGAAATTTATCCACACTTTGCTGCACTAAACTAAGGTGAAAATGGGTATTCCTTGGAATGCTTGAGCGCCTGAGTAGCTTGCTCGGCAGTTATAGCCAGGGTAATATTATGGTACTTTGTATCAAACGCTCTTTGAATACGATGCATTGTAGTGATTGCGCTGCATAATTGGACATGTTATTATCATTTTTTTTTATCATTCTGACTATTCAGATGAGCAAACTTGAATTATTCATGCACAAAGGTAACATTTTGTCACTTGTTATGACGTAGTCAAGTACTTCACGATGGTTAACTTTTATTAATGATCAAAATGTTGAATCAATAAAATGTTCGCCCTCGTATTTGTCGACAAAAATTGTTAATTTTGCGTGAATGGGTTGAAGAGTTGGGAAGGGGGAGGGGGGAGAGTTACTTGCCTAAAAGTGCACGATAAATGCCATATTACGTGACCAACAGTTTCCAATTCGCACGAAATCACTGTTGATTGGTATCATCGAAATATTAATAACTTCATTTATTATAAGATTTGCTCCAAACTTTTTTTTAATCTCTTCTTCTGATTAGCCTGCATTCAATCAATATGCCAACACCCAGTCTTTTAATGTTAGTACGGGAACATAAATTGTCCTAAGAAGTTTTTTTTTTTTTTTACCATTGAGCGCGCACGAAAATCAAGAAGATGTAATCACGAAAGTTATGTGAGATGAAGGAAGGGGAGCATCCCACGAATCCGACAGCTCACGAGTCCGACAGAAATGAATATGAGCCTACTACATCGACAATTTTCAAAATGAGCTTCGAGCTAGATATTTTGACTTTCCTGCTCGCAAGATCGACACTGACAAATTATTTGCTTTAAGCCTGACAGCACGCAAACAGACCTACGAGACCGACTAACGTAAATATAGTTGTCGGACTAATTGTCGGACTAATAGACCAATTTTACCTAGAGTCGGTTTCATTTGCAAAATTTATGTTCGGTCGTAATCATGTGCGTTTTCATAATTTTGTCGGATCAATGAGTTGTCAGACTCTAATCCGTTTTTATGTAATGTCTATTTCGTGCACCAATTATTCAAAATGTCGGCCTCGTGAGCTGTCGGACTCGTGGGCTGTCGGACTCGTCGGTAGTACCCAAAGGAAGTACCATCAAAAGAAAATACAACAGTGTGGATGAATAAGGCGTCTGAATTGAATTTGTTTCGAAACGTATTTACTGAATGGTAATCACATGCAATAGATACAGAACGCATGATAAGACAGCTCAGATCCATATACATCACAATCACAATCCTTATTTCTATGTCATTATCACAAATTATACTCTCTTGAAAGCGTTCAAGAGTATTCAATACGCATACATTTATGTATCAAATTCGTATGCCAAATAATCTGCCGAAAAGTTGAATTGTTTAATTGTTGACCAAGCTTATTACCTTTTTTGTTTGTACGTTCGTTTGTTTTGGGTTCTAATCATCGAGCGCTGCGGTAAGGGTTTAATGCGAGCAACTCACATGGTACTGGTACACATGATGATATTAAATGGTAATTATGTTATATGTAGAAAATGTGGACTTTATTACGTATACTTATACTTACATGTTTTCGCCCATCTCCCGATGCATCGTAAGTGAGTATCCGAAATAGCTCCCATCGGGACCATGTCTTATAATTGGTGAAGAAACGTCCGTGTTGAATGCAAAAGTGGTAGCAACACACAATCCCCAAACAAACAATAACAATAAATTCCTCATGTTCGTTACAATAGTTAGAAAACAAGATCTTGTTCTGTTTCGGTATAGCTGAAATATGCATCCTTTATGCGTAATACCTTCCATGTTTATGAGATGTTTGTCCTTCATTGATCCTGCAAATTAAATAATTTTGGTCCCTTTTCCAAATCACCGGTCACGATGCTGTGAGTCTAAACGGCATGCGATCTTAGTTGAACTCTACTTCCAACCCCAATTAGGTGATCAAAAACCTTCGACAAGGGCACACAGTGTTCACAATTTTGACGAGAGTTGTCAGGAGTGGAAATCTGCGATTCTCGTCATATTTTTGTCTGGACCAGATGATATTTCCAGACACCTTTGTTGGAATATGGGGATTGCTTGACCTCACGGATATATTGGTAGGATTTCGTGAACTGAAAAAAACTTGGGCCAGCCGCGATGCTGACAAAAATGGGTATGGATAAAAGCTACACTGCTACCCCCAGAAGAAATTGTCATCGGTGCTTTATATATATTCACCTCTTTTCTATATTCATTTTTCATGCTATAGAATTATATTTGATCCATGTTGTTATCATGCTGATTTGTATTGTGTTTTCACTCGAGCTTTCAAACTTCTTCTACCATTTCTGAAGTTTGACGTCAGTTACCGTACCTTCATGAGAATTTCACAAAATATATAAAACCAATACATAAAGTTGCTCGTCAGATATTGCCAGCTCAGCTTTAATGAAAATATATTTCTTCTAAACATTCAACGAAACGAAGACGAAACCTTGATTTGAAATCCACTTTTCCTGGGAAGAGATGTACGTCTGATGCAGCTAACGGTCAACAGAAAAACAGAACACAATATGTTCCTTGGATTGAGGCGGAACATAAACGATTCTCGCCTATTTACCTCATTAGAGACGACAATAAGGTGTGAAAATGACCCGAACTCCCGAGCTGTGATTGTCACGCATCACAAAGCATGTATCTATCATGTCTATCCTCAAATTTGCTGGTAGTAATCAAGACCACTTTATGTTCTGATCCTCCTGGTAAAACTTTGACTTTGTAAATAATGCTCCTGACACAAAAGAAGAAATGTGATCAGCTGCTAATGCAAATTTTTTTCCATGATCCACATTTGAGAGACCATGGGTACGAAACTGGTTTTAACAGGACGTTGTCAATTGCTGTTGCATTTCCTCTCCTTCAAGCACCTTTTGGAACAGACAAGTCGTCAGCTGAGATCGGAGTCATTTGAGAAACGGATGAGCAATCATTCGCCGAGTGAAGGCGGTAGACATGCCAAAGCCCTTTCTCACTTTAGAACTGTTTCCGCCATACACTACGAAAAATTAATTGAGTGGTGCGCGCCGGTCCGTGCGAGTGCGTGTGCGTGAGCGTGTGCGTTTGCGAGCACATTGTGCGTTACGGGGTGTTTATTATTCAAGTCCATGTTGAAGTCATTGATTCCCCTGTGCAAACCCATAACATGTATTTCCGAAGTTTGTTATGGCGAGTATGCGCACAGCATGGTCACTATGTGTTTGTTCCTGCATGGGGATGAGCACACATTACTGAAAAAAACTTTGACGAGAGTTGTTAAAGCACACAACCATATGCACTTCGGAAAAAGGTGCATCATGGTGGAGGGGTTTTGACAATCGCCTTTTGACTAGAGGGTCGTAGGTTCGAATCCCACTAATGACGTTAATTTCCTCCAGCAATGAATTCATCCACATTATGCTGCACTAGACCAATGTCATGCATGTGAGATGAAGATACCTGACAATAATTCTTTACTTGCAATGCAGCGCTCTACTTACAGCTGCACTGATAAAGCTAGGGTAATTATTTTAAATTGTAGAGCGCTAATTAAGGGCTGATAGAGCTAATATTAGGCGTTATATAAGGACGTATAATTATTAATATTGCATTGTACCGTTGAAGGTGCCCACACTGGGAGCACCTTTTTTTTGGGGGGGGGGGTGCAATATTGCTCAAAATCCAACCACAAAAGGTATGATTTTGCGACTTTGCAGTTGTGGAAGCGCTTGGTTCTAAAAAGGTTTCTTATCCAATCATGCCAAGCTTCCATGCCTAAACGATGGCGACTTTAAATATATCAAACAAGGACCCAATTACACATCACAGTGTCTTCTTTTGCTACGGATCCCACCTTTTTGCGATAATTTGCCAGATTGCTTTATTTTTGCTGAGTGTACAACAAAAGGGTGCATTATTGCACCTTTTGGAGTTTTGCAGCGGATTGCGCTTTTTTGGGTATCACCACCACCGCCACCACCATCATCATCAACATCCTCTGCTTCTTCTTCTTCTTCCTCTTCTCCATCATCATCTGCTTCTTTTTCGTCTTCTTCTTCTTCTTCTTCTTCTTCCTCTCCCTTTTTTCCTACATACTGTGAGGTGTCTGATCCGTAAAGCAATAGGCATATTTGATCATCCAAAACCCGGATCCATTTAATTAGAAAAGCAAATTTCAACAGATTAAGCTCATTGCCATTTTTACTGACTCTGGGAGGTTGATTCTAAACTATCACGTGTTAGCTCAGCTCCTTCTTTAAGTTTGACCAGGTTGTATTTTTCATTAATTGGAGGTTCTAGTTTCTTAACATATTTATTAAAACATCTACTCATTTCTGGTTGTCGTAATCTCTTTCCTGGTTGCTCTGATATATCCGTAAGAATAAGTCGAACGCCAATTCAATGCTCCTCTGTAATGATATTCAAATTGGAACCGGCTCGTGATTGTTGAATCCTTACAGTTGAATACATGCAATGCGTACGAATTCACGACCCCTTTTATTTTACGGAAAAGGTTTATATCGTGTGATATATATTTAGGCCTGCTCGAGCGCCCATTTGATATTCATTGTCTGGGAAAACTTACCCTTACAATTCTGACTAAGGCTACTTGAACTTTTTAAACCCTGTTGTGACAAGAATAAGGTC
>BQKZ01001233.1:6653-21131 GCA_036244855.1 Temnopleurus reevesii | reverse complement strand
CGGTGCGTGCATCTCTTTATGTTACAGGTTACAGGCCCATATAGTGTAGTCGATGACTTTACCGTGAACTTGAATCACCTCACCGTAGTTAACGAGATTAAACAAACTGCCTCTAAGAGGAAATGGTTGAATAAATTGTGACCAAAATGTGTTTGTTTACGGAAGCACGTGGTTGAAACCCCATCAACCAATCAACCTGCACCTTAATGGGCATCATACATCCGGGCCTTCTCCGTTATACATCCGCGCTCGCGTTGATTGTCCTGACTGAGGACAATATCATGAAATTATTCAAAGTGCCTGTTTGTTACAAGTCCAGACTCTGACCGTATTTTTTTTTAAAATCTTTTCCCTCTTCCTCTCCTGCACTTCTCCCCCTTCATGCATTAACCCCACGAACGGCGCAATCCCATTAGATTCACGGCCCGGCTTAAAAAGGGAGGGAAAGTGAGCGAATGTCACCGTCTTGACTATACAGGGGGAGTTTCTATGGTTTATCAGATAAATCACGTAAACAGTCCAGGCAGTGGACTAGCTTGTTACTTGATTCAAGAAGCATGCATTAATGTCATAACTAATAATCAAAGTACATTGTAAATTGAAATGTACTGCCATGATTGGAAATTGAATCATATGTATATATGATAGTCACATTATAAGTTTTAATACTTATCGATTCCATTAAAAAAAAAAAAAATTCATTAATTTTGGATAATTATTTAGTAATGCTGATACAACTACCATGGTTTATTGCCATGTCCCTTTTGTTTTTAATAAACTAATCTATAATTGACCGATACATTCGTGTTGATAGAAATATTCTAAATGCTCCTTTTCGTATAAATATTCATTATTGAATGATTAACGCCTTAAAATCCAAATTTAGTTTGTCAGTTAAATGTGTTAGATGATGCAAAGACTCCCAGCATATCTCCTCGAAAAGAAGACATGAGAGAGAGAGAGAGAGAGAGAGAGAGAGAGAGCGAGAGAGAGAGAGAGAGAGAGAGAAGCAAAACAATATAAACAAACCAACACATAAAAAAATGCAAACTGAGACACAAACACACACAAATTAAGAGCGCTTTGGACCTAAATGAATTTAAAAAAAAAGAAAAGAAAAGGAAAGAAGCCTTCAGATATGAAGATATGAATTATTCTTGTCTACAGGATATCCTATTTTGATATATATGTGTGCATGACGTCATCGCCGAGGTTTCATATACAAACAATAGACATTGCGGGTCAGTTGAACAGACTGATTTTATTAAGGCATTATCCATTTTCAAAAGGTTTCTGACCAAAGCGATTCCCAAATTTAGTAAATACAAGTCGCTTAAGGAAAACATACACACACACACATACAAATATATATCTTACATGTAGACATACATTAACACAGCTTGCACATTTTAATACCGTAATGATCACCACGCGAATGATCTTAAAATGATTTGTAAGATCACTGGCCTGGTAACCATGATATAGGACGTAAACCTCATAATGCTATTTTAGCTAGCACTACACGATCTACCGTGCACTATACTAAATTATCTTTGCGTCTACTAACTAAATTAGTTTTGTTAATTTGTTTCATAGAGGCCATAGACCAGCGCAAGGGATGATTTAGTTATTGAAAATATCTCATGTATCAGGAGAGTATGCACGAATTGCCCTAATAAATAGGCCCTCCGATCTGCCGACTTTACATTATAATCGGATTCGTAAATTGCCTACCCTGCCTACGTCACAATGAAGCTGTGCGCGCGCTTGAACTTTCCTATTGTGACGTAGAATTTAAATGCTGGTGTGTGCCAAACAATTTTTGCTTTGATCAAAAGCACACAAATCAGGAAAAAAATCTACATAATAAAAAGTTTGAAGTAAATCGGACAATGAATAAGAAAAGTATATTTTTTCATTTACAAAACTGACCAGTGATTTTTCTGCAACTTGGAAAATAAGGTCACGTGCTATGACGTATATCATACACTTATTGACTGGTATCATAACATACTGCTTTTAAGAATCCGTTTTAACCCATGAATGCATATACTTTCAAAATATCCAGAAGGTTAAATCAATGAATATACCTGTACCTATGTATTTATGGACGAAAAATATTTATTCATTGCGATAAAGGTCTGAAAATGAGACGGTTTGAAATAATAAGAATAATAAACTACTGGCGGAGAAGTGCATGACATACGTCATATTACGTGACCAAAATTTACCAATTTGCATGAAAATCACTATTGATTTATATAAATATAAAACATTCACAATACTCTTATTTATTGTCCGATATACTTCATTTTTTCAATCAATTCGTCTAATTATTCTGCTTGTAATTAAAGAAGGATTTATCTGGCCCAGACCAAGTCTTTATACTGCACATCGTTCAATATGAATGAGTACATGGCAATAAAAACGCAAATGCAAACCATAAATCTTAAGCAAGGGATGTGGCGTAAAAAAGTTAAAAAAAAAATAATAATAAAAGTCGCCGTGGCTGAAGAATATCCGGTATGATCATTACAAATATTTTCTTGGTCTTGTCTGAATGTATTTTTGGCATTCTTTTAAATTTACACGGACTTTCGACCAAATAACTTTGGTTGAGGCAATTATTTCCGGATGGAAATGAAATCAATTCGGAATACAGATGGAAAAGAATATGGAAAGAGCTCAAGACAACGCGATAGTTACAAGTATCTTTTTGTTTACTTCCTTTGCTCCATAAGCCGATCAAGGGGGTTGGGTGAGGGGGCCGCGACTCCCTAATGGCGGTGCCGAGGAGCCGTCTCGACAAGCCAGAGAGCCTAAAATATATTTCGTTCGCTGAGAACCTTATTCTTGCTTGTGAGGAATTTTCACAATCCCCCCCCCCCCTATTCGGGAATCCTGCATCCTCCCTTGTTTTTTAGAGAATATCAAGTCAATGTGTAGGCTGCAGTCCATACTTTTTTTATACTTCAAAGTGAATTACTCAGCTGTGAAATAACCTCTGGAAACAAATGAGGTGTCATTCTTTAGATAATATATATAAAACACTCTTTTAATTGATATTACTCGATATGGAAATAGATTTCCCATAATTTTGCTATTCAATTCAATTCAATTCAATTCATTTATTGATAACACGATATAAACTATATAAGCTATAACACGATATAAACTATTTCCGGAAAATTAAGTCGAACGCAATTTCAATACTCCTTTGTAATGATATTGAAATCGGTTCCGGCTTGTCATTGTTGTGTCCTCACAGTTGAATACACGGCCTATGGATCTATTGTCTGCGTTCGACTTAACTTTTCGAAAATAGTTTATATCGTGTTCTATGTGTCCGTAAACTTAGATTTCCAAACTTTTTTTAAGAGTTTACATTGCGCGACGCCTGTTCTATTAAAGCAAAATATGAGGGAGAGGATTTTCTTTTGTGTGTATCTGGCTATTGTGAATGCTTGGATGAATTTGTTTATTTTGTTGAAACGCATTTGCCCCTTCTCATAGTGAAAAACTTATACAAGTAATATGCGTAATACAATAAATTATTGGCTGGTTATATGACCCCGACGCCAAAGAGATGGCGCTATGACAATAGTGTTTAAATGACAACGTTGTTCCAACTGGACATCCCAGGCCTGTGAGAAACCATCATAGAAGTGAGCAAGGAAATATTAGATTGTACGATTGTGAGTAAATATTCCATCAGCTCTCTTGAAATATTTCTCCTTCTTGTTCAATATCCTCCTCGAAATCCGAGTCAGGACATGAATAACTGTTTTCCTCAACTTCTGAAGAATCTACCACATTCCGCATATAAATAAAAAAAATGTTCAAATCGCGGGTATAATATTGGCGCCAAACAACATCATAAATGCATAAAATGACACACGCAAACGCCGGTTCTTGCTCAAGCAATTTCTGTATATGACGTCATGATGATTGACAGATCGAAGTCCCAACCCACCGGATTCGCGCGGTCCGTTTTTGAGGAGCGTTCCAAACAACCATAACATTTCTTAATTTTTCACCTCTATGAAATAGAACGAGATGAAAAAGGGGGTGAATATGGATGCATATTAAAAAGATTAATCAGAAAAAATTAATATACAGTGTCATAAAAGTTCCCCTTTAAGGGTGCAAAACACAGCGCTGGCAGCATTAGTATGCAATGTTGCACTATCATCCATTTCATAAGATAATATCCACTTGAGACTAAGGAAAATGGTACAATTCTGCACCCTCTTAATATTACTCGTTGACATTGCATCAAAAGGGTGGAACATTGCACCTTTCCGAATTTGACTCATATTTTTCTTAGCGTGCAACATTATCCAAACACAAAGGTCATTTGCATCTGCTAGGTCTACCTGAGTAATAGAGTTTTAGGGCTCCGGTTGTTCGTCTCCGAAAAATCTGTCCATACTTGGAAAAAAGGAATGACATAGTTTTTCGGCATGTAACACTTTCTAAAGTATACTGAGAGGCTGTCAGTTTTGGTTTCAATTGGAAAAGTTTTGAAACATTTGTGTAATTTCAATGTTCAATTTCTTCCACAATTTCAATACCTGTCTGATCACATCTATTATATATGAATAGAGAAAGAAAAAAATGGATAGTACTCTAGTGAATTTACATGGAACGGAATTTCAATGATATTCTGTATTGCTATTGAGATAGGAGCCTACCTAACTATTAAATTGTGAAAAAATTCTTATATACATGTCCTGATCAATGTGTCGTGTGAATAATGGCAAATATAATCATTGAAAACACTTTCCAAACGATATTTCTATTATACGTAAAAGTAAAAAAAAAAAAAGTAAAAAAAAATATTACATGTTTAACACGATATAAAGTATTTTCGAAAAGTTAAGTCGAACGCAAATTCAATGCTTCTTTGTAATGCTATTGAATTCGGTACCGGCTTTTCATTGTTGTGTCCGCACAGCTGAATACACAGTGTACGTACCTATTGTCTGCGTTCTAGTTAACTTTTCGGAAATAGTTTATACGCGTCTTGTTTATTATTATATGTTTAATTTGAGAGACAGCGGGAGAGTCGAGGTACCAATAAAAAGTTCATAATTCAGATAAAAGGCAACTGACAGGTGACATTCTAATGGGAAATTTTGATTACACATCTCTTTCACCAAACCTGTATACATGACTCGTACGGTAATCTTCTCATCACTTACATCACTGTTTACCCTCTTGACTCTTCTGTTTGCTTTTACCCGTTTACAAAACAGACATGTAGGAGAAAAACGATTGATGTGACATAAGCGCATGATGAGTATTATCGTGCGTGAACAAAGAGGTTGAAAGTCATTGCTCAATTCACACCAGCAGACCAGCGGGAGAACTGACACCGATTGGAAATTATTCTGGTCGTGATTAATGCCTTATCTATTCGTCGGCTTGGTTAAGGTGGCAAGATGTAACTGGGTGTAGATTCTGGCAGAGGGCATTGAAAGGTATCTTTCGATGAAACGTGATATTAAATACACCATTTCTGGAAGTATGCTGAGAGAGAAAAAGCGTTGCATTGTCCATTTCTGGATCGTAACCATAGTAATGTCAGCTTAACGAATATTCCCGATACCAACATCTCACACAATAATTGCCTTTTCTCATAGTTCGCAATTTAGAGTCTTGGAGATGAGTACATGATCTTTGACCACTTCCACCTGGAATGCCTGGTGTCTGATACTTGTCGTTGTGAATAAACATATTTGCTGTACCACCTAGGACTATCCAGCACTTACAGGTGAGTTAACATCTGATCATCTGCTTTCTATCCGATGCTTTCACATATGGCCCTCTTGTTAAAAGAAGAGACTTCCCACACATAATATTGTTAACAGGAACAGAAAAAAGTTGGTGGGCAGAACAAGCAAAGTTTGAAGGAAATCGAACAGCTACAGTGTAATAAGAAAGTTATGAATGTTTGAATATTTAGACAAATTGGCAATTGATACCGTCATAGGTGCAAAACTGACCATTTATTATACATGTATTTATATAAATGTTATAAAATGTTTTTCCCCCAAAAATATGATTTCCTCAAAACTTTAACGAAAGAATATCTTGATGATAGTTATGAAATTCGCCTATTTAAATGTTTACATGAATACACATTTTGTATCTTTTTGTAGAAATTATGAATTTTGCACCATGATTCTGAAGGAAATGTTGGTTATTAGTTCATCAAATTGGCCACATGTCTGAAAATTTTTCCCAATATAAAAAAAAAATAATGACTTCTGTTTTTACTTGTCTAATTTTCTTCAGTTATTTGTTCTGCTCATCGATTTTTTTCTGCTCCAGTTAAAAATTATCATAACCCTTCTTATAAGTAAACGTGAACACCTTGCAAGGAATAATTTTCACAGAATAGTGTATACAGAGAATAATAATTACTGTTCATTTTTAGTCATTTTTCATTCATTTTTACTTTTTCTGTAGCGACCTACGCGATCACTTAAATATCTTCGAATAATCACGGAGGACACGAAAAGAGAATTACAATTTTGATTTAGACATGTTTTTTCCTTTCCCGACAGGTGCGATCTTTGAACTTTTGAGATTTCTGACAACAATACTCACAACGTACATATCATGGATGAAACCGGAGAACAAGATGACTGGACCAAATCCTACGATGTCGCAACGTATTCTCTCAAACCGACATCCGACGTGGGTGACGTCACAACGGTGGGGCTAGTGTCTAACGAGATACCATCCGCTGATTGGACGTGGGATGAGGTCACGTGGTCATGGTGGGATATACTTCAGGTTGGGTTCGCTGTGCTGGGTATGGCGGGTAACTTCCTTGTCATAGCCGTTCTGATCCATAGACGCGCCTCCAGAAAGTCGGCTGACGCCCTCATCGGTGCTTTAGCAGCAGCGGATTTCATCGCCTCACTCTTCATGCTCCCTCATCCTAAACCAAGAACAGTCCCAGATACGATCATCGGTCAGTTTACCTGTAAAGTCCTTCTTTCATCCGTCTTCATGTGGGTCTCGATTATGACGTCAGTGTTCACTCTCGCCGCGATATCTATCGAAAAATATATCGCAGTTGTACGTCCTTTCCTGGCAAAGCTGTACCTGACTCCGCGTCGTACTGTAATCTGCGTTGGGTGTCTTTGGCTACTCTCCTTCGTAATCAACTGTCAATCGTTTGTTGTCACGACTGTAGACCCAGTGACGCATTCCTGTCAAGTTAGATACAGATGGGTTATTTCCCAGAAAATATTTGGTGTTTGCATTTTCGTGACCTTTTTCCTACTTCCAGTGTCCATTATGCTCGCAACGCAGATTCTAACCGCGCGGGAACTTCAGAGACAATCCCTCCGCTTTGCAGACGACCATCGCAACAGAACTGACGCATCTAACCCGGCTTACAACATCCTTCGCGCCAAGAAGCGTGTGGTGAGACTCCTCCTCATAGTTGTCATAGTTTACATCGGTTGCTGGGCTCCTGATCATTTCGCTTTTCTAGCCTTTAACCTACAATGGTTGGACGCATCGTTCCTCTACAGCCCCTTGTATCGCGGACTGGTCGCTCTGGCATTCTTCAATTCCTGCGTAAACCCAATCGTGTATGGGGTCCATTATCCCGAGTTCCGTGCCGCGATTAGAGAGACGTTTTGGCGATCATCGACATCCAGGACCAGACCGTCCTTGTTTGGTCTAGATACGAGTTCCAGAACTGACAATCGGACAAATAACGGATTAGTCAATAGTGTGGTCCAGATATGAGTTCCAGAACCGACGATTTACAAAAATAACGGATCAGTAAATAGTGTGGTTCAGATAGGAGTTCCAGAACGAATGTTTTTAGAAATGGTTCGGTCAACAAAGTGGTCCAGATATGAGTGCCAGAACTGATAATTAAAAAAATAACGAATCAGTCGATCGTATGGTCCAGATAATAGTTCCAGAACTGGCAATTGGCAAAAACCCAGATCGGTCAAAAGTATCCATGGTTAGATTCCTTCGCATAATTACCTGCAATATAAACTCGCACCTCGAACAAATGCATGAATCTTCTAAATGATCCCACTGTCCTAGGAGCGCTGCTATGAAATTGGATCAAAGCAAGTTGCAGCTACTCGTCACGTACCAACAATCGATGTCTTAAGCGCGTTTTGTTTGAAATAATTGAACTTTTCAAAGCATACTACACGAGACTATTGATTTATTTGAATACTCGTCTCTGTTTTGCGCCTGTTTGATGAATATTCCCTAAAGAAAAAGGGTTGTTAAAATGGTAAATGATAATTGCGTTATATACCATGTCAACATGTTTCATTTTTATTGTTTAACTAGCAGATCTGCCCGTTTGTGTAGTTTTGCCTTCCTAATAACTTTGGGGGGAAAAAGATAGTGATGGGTATGACATGAATGAAATATTTTTGCAGGCCCCGTTCTGCTGAGACCTGCTGAGACCCGCTTCCAAGGTGAAGACCATAGGTGTTTTCTTTTCTCTCCCTCTCTCTCTCTCTCTCTCTTTATCCCCCCCAACCCGGCCATCATTCTTATTAACGCCCACCGCAGCATCGGTCTCCCAAAACATGCTTCACGCAGAAATGAATGCGAACTCACATACTGCAGACAATACCACCGATCGCTCCGCCCATTCCGGGCCGGGCCGTCGCTTCCCCGAGCGAAAGTATGGCGTATACTGCTCACACAAATGCGTGTGTCATAATTACCTCTATGGGTCACACCGTACCCGTGCATAGCCTCGTTTTCGCTGACGTCTCAGTTAAAGAGAATTGCGTACACCTAGGTGACATTGAGGGCGCAGCGAATGAAAGTTACGAATTGTGAAATATGAAATCATAATTAGGCATTGACAGTAATTGTTAATAGTCTAAGGTTTCTTTCTATTATATAAAACGGGGAAAAGAGAAATTTGGAGACGATTGGTGTACTAGGTTGAGAGAAATTCGCAGCCAAACAAACAAACAAACATCAAACAAATTTACACACAAGATAAGGCGAATTATATAGTAGGATTACTTTTCATGATATAATTATCTGCGTCTTATTCATCGTAGAACAACTCCACAAGAATAACAGAAAAAGTATTTACTCTTGTTTATCATTAAGTGCGAGTAATCATCACAAGAACTGATACCACTCGTTCTTTTAGTCATTCTTATCCTGGTTCTGCCTCATAAAGCTGTTCGTACCTCTACGCCTAACTCCAAGAGCGACTGTTGACTCTTTCTCAGTTGCGATTTAGCACCATGAATTATCAATGAGCGCAGGGAAGGGTCACCAGTCGTTTCTAGAGCCATGCGTAGATCTATGAACAGCTTTATGAAACAAAACTCAGGTTTATTAATATGGCTATAAAAACGTCTGGTATGAATCCGGTTGTTCACCCCATTTGCTTGAATGTGGTATAAGTTAAATTCATTAATAAAAATGTTATTTCAATACAAATTAGGATCATCATGGTTTTTTTTACTCCGATGACGTGGAAGCTGGGGGCCAGGAAATAAAAATCTAATATAATTTCAATTTTACAATAAGAAATGCAATGCCAATGCATTTTCATGCTTCAAGACACAGGTAGACTTTACAGGCAATATCAATTGCATAATCTGTGAAAGATTATGTAACATTTACAACCACCAAACAAACATGTATCTTCTAGCTTGAAAATGAAAATAGTGAAATATTAAGGACGAAACTTCAGCCCCTTTCACACATACACGGTACGCAACACGAATGAACACGGTGTGCAAACACGATCTCAAGTGGGTGCCGACACGATGTCAACACGAATGAGCAAGGTGTCAATACTAATTCTCATTACGTTGATAAAAATCAAATTGCGGGCTTTGCAAAAGTACAAAAAAAAGGCTTGGTTCTTGCCTTGCCAGAGTTTTACTGCGTCTGTCTTTTTTTTTTTGCTTTTATCCTACTTCTATTTCTTGCAATTTGTTTCCTAAGGGAGAATAATATAATAACTTTATTAAAAATATAAAAGTTTAATAACACGATCATGCACACTTTTTTAATTGATATAGTGGCACTGTATCGCCTGAAAATCTTTAAAAATTTGCTTCAACTTTCTCTAGGATAAAATCGAATGCGATATTAATTTTTTACATGAAATTTGATATGCCAAATATATTAAATGCTGTAGATCGAAAGACGTTAGAATATTCAGAAAATTAACATTTTGCTAGTTTAGTTTATGTAACAGCAACTCACGTTATTAGTGGGTTTTCGAAATTGGTGGATGGAGGCTCGTGGACGGTAAAAAAAAATGAGTGGCATCTGACGTGCGCAATGGTTGCACACTTGTCATTTGATGCGCAGACGCGCTTTCGTTTTGATCGTCCACAAGCCTCCGTCCACCAATTTCCAAAAATCATATATTGTGTAGACGAATAGAATAACCCATATATCATGCGCGCTGCCAGGATTTTGAAACCGGGGGGGGGGGGGGGGCTGAGCTCAAATTTGCACCCCCGGGAGTTTGGCTTAGCTGTCAAGTCAAAGAAGAAAAAAAAGGTCTTCACCTAAAATTTGCGCCCCTTGAGGGGGGCCGAGATCAAATTTGGCGCCCCAGTGAGCTGCATGAGCAGGGCTGACGAGCAAATAATAATAATAAAGGTCATCACCAACTTTGGCGCCCTTTTAACATCAAATGTAGGCTTCCCCTAGCTCTAACCCGGGGAGGGGGGAGGCTAGCGCCCTCTTACCCCCACCCCTACGGTGCGCGCATGTGTATCCATCTAGATGTCAAATCAGGCAGCTGGATGGCCGTATCATTTTCCGTAAGTAAATATGATGAACACGTTACGTTATACTAAGTGGCGGTAATAAAATATTACGTTGTTAGATTTATTACACAGTATTTGATTTCATCTTGCGAGAGGTATATCTGTGACAGTGTGTGTTTTGTTTTGTTTTTGTTTGTTTGTATCTTTTGATTTGTTTGTTGTTGATGTTGGTTTTTTTTTTATTTTTTTTTATTAACGACAAGGAAAGAACTGCAAAAAGAGAGTGAAAAAACACGAACAATGATCGTGCACCGTGCACAGTGATTTTGAAGAAAAAATATCGAGCATACATGATAATAATAATATGAATATGAATACTTATATAGCGCCGGTATACGCCAGACTCTGAAGCTCATAGAATACCAATACGATATTGCACCTTGAAAAAACTGGGTTTGGTTACAACATTACATTTTCCTTCTTTTATGACAAAGTTGCCAACTCAAGGATGCCCATAAGTGGTGGAAATGAAAAAAAAAATCAGAAAATTCATAACCTTGAACGGACGATAGGAATTTGATGATGATGATGATAGCGCCGGTCTCCGCCACAGCTGGGCGCTCATGGCGCTCATTTACTCAAAAGAATGTCTCACAGATTTCAATGTCGTAATAAGTGCTCAATTTTCACCATTCGTTNTGGCTCTGAATGGAGTGCTCCTTCCGTTATTTTAGAATGTGAAATATTTGTCTCTATGTATTGAATTTTAGTTGTATATATTCATGTATATTGTTTTCCATGTATTCTGATTATTTTTATGACGGTAAATAAAACCAAACCAAACCAAACCAAACTAAAGAACTGCAAAAAGAGAGTGAGAAAACACGAACAATGATCGTGCATCGTGCACAGTGAATTTGAAGAAAAAATATCGAGCATACATAATAATAATAATATGAATATGAATAGTTATATAGCGTCGGTATACGCCAGGCTCTGACGCTCATAGAATAACAATACGATATTGCACCTTAAAAAACTGGGTTTGGGTGCAACATTACGTTTTCCTTTTTTATGCAAAAGTTGCCTACTCAAGGATGCCCATAAGTGGTGGAAATGAAAACGTACAAAAAAAAACAATAATAACCTTGAACGGATTACAGAAATTTGATGATGATGATGATGATGATGGCCTCTTGTATAGCGCCGGCCCCGCCACAGCTGGGCGCTCATGGCGCTCAAGTACTCAAAATAATGTCTCACAGATTTCCATGTCCTAATTAGTACTTAATTTTCACCATTCGTTAATCTTATTTTTCTTCAATTTAATGAAAACATATCAATATAAGGGGGGGGGGAGGCAATTCCGTGATATTTCTTTTAAATGGCTGATGGTTGATTGTGGTTTACACATTATTGAGCACTAAATAAGAAATTGGTAAATTGATACTGCAAAGAAACACTGATTTATTGAGTAGTATATTGCTTACTTGCCCTCTGGTGGTTCTGATCATTTTTTATTGGATAAAAATCCGTGCTTTGTTTAGAATGGAATATGATACATTATTCTATCATTTTATTTATTCATTTTTTTTTTTTTACAAAGAATAACCAAACAAATATTCATATGAATTGTGACAAGCTTGCAACTTTAGAGCTACTCATGCAATGGTACGGTATGACAGAGACTGTACAGGTATAATATTTCCCATTATCAGATTAAAGAAATTTATCACCGTGACTGCATTTATGAAAGAAAGAAAAAATATATAAATGTAAAATGTAAATGAAATTAATATATAAATAAAAAGAAGGTATCTTCTAGACTGTTACCTTGATGTAACGTTGTTTTTAAAAATCTGGGTTAAGCTATGAAAGTATAACACGATATAAACTATTTCCGTAAGATTAAGTCCAACGCCAATTCAATGTTCCTTTGTAATGCTTTTCAAATCGAAACCGGCTTGTGATTGTTTTGTCCGCACATTTCAGTACAAGGAGTACGGATCGATTGTCCATGACCCACTTTATTTTGCTGACAAAACATTCAAAACGTTGAAACACTAAGTGTTTTTATCGACAAAATTGTTTTTACGTTCTTTCCATGAAAATCACTTTTCAGTTATTACATTGAAATATTCATACATTTCTTATTTATTATTAGAATTACTTCCAACTCATTTTAATCTATTCGTCTGAATTATCTGTTTTATATCAATGCATTTTTTTCTCTGGCCAATATCCAGTCTTTAAAAATATTTTTCTGATTTTCGATATAAGATATAGCTACCGAATATGCAGATATAATTTATAGGCTAAGGATATCAAACTTCCTAATCTAATATCTTTCAGAACCCATCAAAGGCAGGACAGGTGTGATTGACACCAATCATTTATCTTGCAAGGGCTGTATCATATCATATTGTGCTTCAGGAGAAGATTCATTTAACGCTCGAAAATCAATAAAAGAAATATCAGCGGTAAAGTCATCACATTTGGCCCTTACGCGCAAAAGAAGAAGAGTGATATTTGGTCTTGCCGCTGGTATTCAGTGGGACACAATCGTCTTACCATTGTTGCTCGCCACAATGGTCGGGAGAAAATGGAATTTGGTTCTTGTTCTCATCTTATCTATCCTACCAAGCATTGTCAGGTGATGTTGTATTTCTTAAAGCTTATATAAGGTTGTTATTTTTGACATTTCTTTTTTTTTGTCTGACTTCCCCTTCAGGTTCGTTGACTGTCAAGCTTTGAATTGATTTGCATATATTATCTCATTCCATTTCAGTTGCCAAGCAGTCTGGCATTTTCATATTCTGCTCTTCCCTTTTACTATCCTTCACAGAATGATAATAAGAATTGACTCGGAAGGAATTTGATTCGACCCAGAACGTGCCAGATGTGACCAGGAAATTAATAATAAAACTTAATGATTAATTATAAAACGAGAAATAACTATCTAAAATAATTATTTATAATTTCAATTTCTCTCTTCAGGACCAATGAACTACCAAATGATGTTTGCTCGATCGTGAATGGCCGTCACTTCAAGCGACTTGGAAGCCAAGATTATGACTACTTTCCTGGTAATTGTACCTACTACTTGGCGACTGTGGAATTTACATCGACCGGCTCGCGTTCGGTCCAAATCCTATTGGATACCCACTTCGGACCTGCGATGGACCAAGTTGCAGTTATTTACATGTGAGTATGATTGCAATTAGATTTTACCAAAGCACGTGCCATAAACAGTTTTACTCGTAAATTTTGTTTAAGTGTAATGTAAGAATGCATTTTCCGTCACGTTAGTTCCATTCTATACTCACACCATTAACTTTTTAGCCTGCGTCGGCCTAGCGTTTTTGAAAATTAGAAATGCTGTATGGACGCACAAAGACGCTGGTCATACGGTAGACTGACGTTCGGCATACGGTCCTAGAGCGCAAGCCAAATGTCAGTCCACCGCTTGATCAGCGTATAGGGTGCGCACGGGGAGAGTTTCTGATTAAAATGCCATCGCTTTAGGGCGATGTTTCACCAAATTATTCTTAACGAAGGTCATGCGAAGGTCGTAGGTTCGAATCCTAGGCATGGCGTCAATTTCCTTCAGCAAGAAATTTATCCACATTGTGCTGCACTCAACCCAGGTGAGGTGAATGGGTACCGGTAGGAAGAAATTCCTTGAATGCAGTGAGCGCCGAATGGTAGCCATGCTATA
>BQKZ01001232.1:64962-92550 GCA_036244855.1 Temnopleurus reevesii | reverse complement strand
TGCACAGAGAGCTTAGAAACACTTCGTATTAAGCGCTATATAAATGTTGTGTATTATAATTATTGTTATTCAATACTTGAATCTTGTGAGAAAAACACGATGAAGGAACAGGGTGGGGGCATTGATCCATGTATCAGAGACAATTCGTGCCTCGAGTTACGGGAACCTGGCTAAAAGCAAAATTAGACGGGCTCATATTTTACTAAAACAATACATTTTTTTAAATCCTGTTACACAAAGAGATATATATACAAAAAAGACGCATATGCGTTTTGACTAATGATTTTTTTCCACCTCACGTATGCTCATTCTCCGCCATATAAATATGTTTCTTATTTTCGCGCAAGCAAACAAATAAGCTTTACAATGTCATTTTTCCTTTTTTTTTATTTATTGGAAACATCTTTTGAAATCGCTCAGAAAAAATATCTTAAATTGGGGCTAGAATGTTTTTTCTGCTTTGAATAAAATGTTTTTAATACAGCTTTTGTAATCAACCTACCCTCAAATGCAATACATACAATACAATATCTATGTTTATAGCACCTTTCCAAAAGAAAATATGGTTCGAAGTGTTTACACACTATACAAAAACAAAACATATATAACATATTTTATAACACAGTTGAAGGAACAACAGCGAAAGAAACAAAGATGATAATGAGAACAAAGTACGAAAGAAGGGAAAGTAAAATGTCAACTATCTATAAATACCAACGTAAATCGCAACAGGCCTTTATTCAAGAGCTATGTCGACAATATTTCCTGGTAGAAAAACATCCAAAGGGGTAAGAAGGGGGCAGTCCCGTTTTAAAGACGAAGCGATTACAATTAAAAAAAAGTAAAACATATTGAGACCTTTAAAACTGATCAACGGAGATTGACCTGAATAAGTGATTTTTTAAATTGGTCGGATAATTGGAAATGTAGAGATCCCCTTTATGAATGACAAGGAAGGAAACCCAATAAGTTTTTAGATGATTTCTTACTTTATATTTTGATGTTATCCCGAAGGTTTCAAATCAAATGAAAAGGGAACTTTTTTTAAATTCAGGGTTGGATTCTCTGAGCACAATCTCAAAGAGATTAAAAGAATCACGCGCGTAGACACAAGTCGAAAAGAATGACGACAATGATGAAAAAATAAACAAATGTAAAGACAAATCAAACGAACTCAAGTAAACATAGCAAAAAGCACAAGATGAAATCCTTTTGCAAGAACCAATACAAATATATAATTCGAAGCGTTATGTATTAGATAGAGAAAGTAATTTGCGTTGCATTTGAANGAAATGATAACTTTGAAAATTCATAACTTTTGAACGGATTATCCGATTTTGCTCAAATTTTCACAGTTTGTTCATCTGATTTTTCTTCATTTACTGACTTTACATTATTGCCTGGGTGTAATTCCCCATTAATTATTATTTACAGACTTTTTCTTTCAAACGTACCATAGTTACATGCTTCGTGAAGCACGAAAACCATTACTTAAATCATTATTTGTGTTGAGAAATAAAACTGAAAAAAACATATATGCCGTAATATTTGTAATTTACAAGTAAGTCACAAACTAAAGTTTTCAACAATTATCACAATTCTTTTGGTTGGTAATTGAATCAGGACTAGATGTACATCGTCAACAATTTGCGAGCATTTTGAAACGATACAAGGTAATAATATTACCAAATCCCAACGTTCAAAATAACTTGAACTAACAGTGAATTATGTTGTAAGGTTACAACTTTAAAACATATGCAAACATGATAGATATAATTCATTCAATATTGTCGCCAACGGCCCACAAAGGGGTGCACACGCTATACTGCTGTGTGAAGTTACTCGGAGGCTATGAAAAAAATCATAGGCTGTACCGGGTGGGACTCGAACCCACGACCTCTGGATGACTAGACCAGTGTCATAACCACTAGACCACCGGAGCGCCTTAGCGATAAGGTTCTATGTGAATGCAATGTGTTTGAAAGATTGTGATTATTTCCGCTGGGTGACGTTCAAACATCACTAGCAACAGTGAAGTAACGTGCCATTATTGAGTGGTATATTAGATATCAACTGATTTACTCAATTCGAAAAACCCTTGTCGCCCTTTTCATTCGAGAATAACGCAAAATAATATGAACCCACCGAGTTACTTATCATCCTTGTTCATCAATTATCGAGGAGAAGGGAATGAGGACGCAAGGCAGATAAGCAACAAACATCAATGTAATGCTCTAAATCTCTTTCTTCCTCCTGGCGTCTTAAACTCGATTTGTTAAAGGAGTTCACGTTCCGAAGTTACCACCTTGAATATCGGCGGGGTAGATGAGGGTTGGAGCGGGGTCACCGTGTTTTGACGATGCGATTTTTGTTGTTGTTGTTGTTGTTCTTATTGTTGTTGTTAATGGTGTTGGTGGTGATGTAATTTCAACACCAACTAGTCATCATGTCCCGAGCCGCTGCATCAGTATAAGACGGGTATAGAGACTTCTGTCAGAGGTAATTGGCACTCTATGAGAATTATGTTTAAGTAACATTGCTATAGTGATCATAATCATTACCATTAGTATCTGTATCTTTTGCTATATTACTATCATTATTTAAGACTCTATATGTTTGAATTTTAAAAAGATTGAGATAATTTATTTGATCATTCTTATTGTATTATTGTTATTATTAGAAGAAATAGTGGTATTAGTAGTAGTAGTAGTAGTAGTAGTAGTAGTAGTAGTTGTTGTTGTTGTTGTTGTTGTTGTTGTTGTAGTACTAGTATCGCCATAATTATCATCATCATCATCATCATCATCATTATCATACTCCAGCTTAACGCCATGTTTTATGTAAGGTATTGGAAAATACGACATTTTTCATCACTCATCGCTCTCCCCTCTCTTGCTCTCCCTCCTCGTTTGTTCCATGCTCTTTCTCCTCCTTCTCGCCCTCTTACATCTATTTTCTTTAAAAATTCCTTTCATCACTGATTAGATACCCGGGCGTGCCCCCATTCTCATAACACCATATACAAAAACCTATAAATTTTTCCCATTTACTCCATCTAGAATTCGGCCAATGTGGATCGTTCTAGAGCGGAGGTCATTATCAGAGCTAGCGAAGATGCGGGATGAAGATGGATATCACCGAGTGTGTTTCCTCAATCGATACCGGGTGTTTTGCTATGAGTAACCGAAGCGAAAGACAAACCCAGGAGGAAAGTACGCCCCTAGTTTGATATGACTAGGGAGGTGTTTCACCAAGATAAGAAAGACTTTACGCACGACTTTACGTTCGACTGGTATCCCTTCTTGCGCGTAATGGTTCATACTTTTACGTGCATTCCGCGCAAGAACTGATGCCAGTCGAACTTAAAGTCGTGCGTAACTTTAAGAACGACTTGATGAAACACCTCCCATGGAAGGTTTCTCAACGATCGTCTAAGTGGGCTCTGGTGTTGTGTAAAGGTCGTCCCGGGTCATGCTCCAAATAGTGTTGTATCATGCTAAGAAAGTTGAAGAACGTTATGGAGCTAATATCATAATTTATGAAGAAAATATTTATTTATTTCTCATATAAATCTGATTCCGAGAGACATAGAGAGAGAGAGAGAGAGAGAGAGAGAGAGAGAGAGAGAGAGATTACGGCGTGTAGCATTCAAATCTGGATATTTACGCCAGGAGAAGAAGGGGGAAAGAAGGACAGACCTTTAACGTCACCTTCCGAAAGACGCGACCGGTGAATGAACCCGCAGCGCAGGAATCATTTGAAGTCAATTTGCACTTGTCTCAAACAGCTTGGCTACAGGCGCACGCCACAACGCCCAGTCATATGTTGTAAATATCGCAATATATGAGGCTTATCATGTTTTGTTTCACTTGCAATACTAAATAACACATAAATAGCATTCAACTTACTTTGAAGATCATAGAACGCAAATTCAATGCTCCTTTGTAATGCTATTGAACTCGGAATCTGCTTTTCATTGTTGTGTCCGCACAGTTGAATACACGACGTACGGATCTATCGTCTGCGTTCGACTTAATTTTTCAGAAATAGTTTATATCGTGTTACATGAAGTTTGTATTTGTCTTCAAAAAGTAAATGTTCCCATGAATTTGAACTGAATTGAACATATCCACATTCTGAATACATGATGATGATGATGATGGCCTCTTATATAGCGCCGGTCACCGCCTCAGTTGGGCGCTCATGGCGCTCAAATAACTTAAAATAATGTCTCACAGATTTCAATGTCTTAATCAGTGCTATGGTTTATCTTTTAGTCCAGGAACTCCCAGCGGTGGTTATGATATGGTCATTCTTGTGACGACAAGGGAGTGGGGAACAGATAGCTCTTAAGGTAGGACTCAAAGGTTGATTGCGTCTCTGCTCTCCTGATAAAGTGGGAAAGGCATAATTGTGATGTCCATTTTATTGGTTTTCATTTCCGCTACACAGCACACTGTGCATAGCGGAAACACTGGTTGGATTTCATATCTATTCCCTCTTTACTCGCCACACTGCAACATGTGATGGGCGAATAATCAGGCCAACCATTACTGTTGGGCAATATTTTCCTTATCCGGGAGGCAAATATTGTTGATCTCTTGATAATGTATCTTCAACTTACCCGACAATTAAGCAGTAAGTAACGTTGATAATTTTCTTAACAATACGGAAAGTTTTTACTTAACAAATGAAAAAAAGATCTCGCCCAACAGCTGGTTAGGTCAACTTTTTGCAGTGCTGTCATGTTTCATATTTTGGTCACATTCGCTCATATTTCTATAAAAAGTGACACGTGTGTTGTCACGTCAAATGCACGTTTTTCTTTTTTTTTTGCACATGTTTTTTTTTTTTAAACAAAATATATTTTAAAAAGGCGCTTTATGAAAACATCCCGTTTTTGAAACCCTCTAAAACAGTTCAAGATGTTTTTCCTCCGAAATACCCTAAAAAAATCCGGAAAAATATTATTACAATATTGGACAACATCCTATCCACACAAATATTGGTTATATATGTATATCCTCTTTATAATGATAAAAATGGTAATATAAGACTGCTATACCGTATAGCGCATAACACAATCTTGCGTAAGCTCCAATGCGCTTATGCCTGAATTTTGCAATTGCACCAGATGACTTGCAAAGCAGACCATGTGGCTTAATCGGGACCGCTCTGTCTTTTGAAGATAACTTGAATAAAAAAATGAATTGTTAAATGAATAAATGTATTATGACAAATGAATAAATATATAAATGAATAAATAAATAAATAAATGATAATACATATCATTTAAACACGTCATCTTTCTCGTAACCTATTCAGAGGCGCGAGACAATTAAATGGTATAATTATTATTACCCGGCCATAGCATAGCTGTCGAATAGGCGATGCTGAAAAACAAATGAATAAGTTGGACGTATTTTTACAAATAATTGTGTGGACGGTTCGTCGCCCAGTGATGGGTATATACTTTTGGCAAAGTTTTAAAAGAAAGAAGAATATTAAATGTTTCTATAAATAACCAAAATAGTGTTTCTTTTATTTTTTTTTTATCTATCTATTCATTTATTTATTTATTTATTTATTTGACTATATTTATACAGGTACAAAAGATCAACAATCTGCTGTTTTACATCAATGTCCTGATAATACAATAAAATGACACAGATAGTAAGAACAATATTAACAAGTAAAATGCAAAATAAATATAAAATATAGAAATAGGCTATTGTAATAATTCATAATCATATATACTGGTAATTTAAGTATCTTACAAGAAAAACATAATGATTAAAGATGAAAGTTAAAATATACTTCTATTTATCAAACTGATAAAAATGTAGATTAATAAAGATTCAAGTATTAAGGACAAATTATTTGAATAAAGGCAATATTAAATAACAGAGAGAGAAAAAAGGAGCAATTATTTTTCGAGAACCTTTGACGGTACCAAATTTGGCGCAAGGTGATACGAAACCCGGAACGAACCTTTATTCCTAACATTTATAATATCTTTGGGGGAGATGGTGCTTTATAGTAATTAGGGCAATTACTTTGTGAGAGGCAGTATAAAACTGCAATCACTTAATACAGCTTTTCAGTAGAGAAGTAGAGTAAAATCAACATTTGTTTGAATAAAATCGACCCAGAAATGTAATGATTTATCGCACAATGAAAATAAATTCATTCTGACCATCATACGCGGTATAAACCATGTCTATAAAATAAAGTTGGTCATGGGACAATAGATCCTTGCGCCATAAATTGAACTGGTCCGATACAGCAATCACAAGCCGGTTCCGATTTCAATAGCATTACAAAGGAGCATTGAATTTTCGTTCGACTTACACGGAAATAAGATTGTATCATGTTTTAACAAATCTATACTTTTAAAGGGTGTAAAAAACGGAGTCATGGAAAGAAATTAGATGTGACAACAAGGGTTCAACATACAAATATCAAAGTTTAACATGTAGTTCGACGCCAGACCTTGAATAGCGCTAATTATTAATCTCCGGTAGATGTGAACTTACTTTGTCTGTCATTATGATTTTATTTTGATGCCGTAATGGGCATTGGCATTCAACATAAACCTTACATACGACATATCCTCTTGCTAAGTCTTCCAACTCTCTCTCTCTCCTTCATTCTTCCACCCACATGTCTTTGTTCCCCCCCCCCTCTACCATCTCTCCGTCCTCTCTCTCTCTCTCTCTCTCTTTCTCCTTCTCACTCTCTTTCTCTCTCTCTTTCTCTCCTTCTCTACCTTTATCTCTCTATCGCCCCCTCTCTCTCAATTCTTTTCTTTCTCTATTTCTTTCTCATTTTCTTTCTCTCTCTCGCTCTCTTTCTCTCTCCCCCCCCCTCTCTCTCTTTCTCTCTATATCTGTTTCTCTCCCTTTTTCTCTCTCTCCATTTCTCTCTTTCTTTCCCTCTCTCTTCTCTCCCATTCTCTCTACCTGTTCTCTCCTCTGCCCCTTCCTTTCTTTTAATATCATTTTCTCCGATAGTGCGCCCACTTTTAAATCTATTAGTATTATCCGTTATTTTATTTTTCTAAATTTACCAGTCACATTTCATCTCTGTTAGATGTGAACTTACTTTGTCTGTCATTAGGATTTCATCTCGATGCTGTAATGGGCATTGGCATTCAACATAAACCTTAAGTATTTTACATACGACATATCCTCTTATTAAGTCTTCCCACTCTCTCTCTCTCTCTCTCCTTCATTCCTCCACCCAAATGTCTTTGTCCTTCTTCCTCTCTACCCTCTCTCCGTCCTCCATCTCTCTCTCTCTTTCTCATTCTCACTCTCTTTCTCTCTCTCTTTCTCTCTCCTTCTCTATCTTTATCTCTCTATCTTCCCTCTCTCTCAATTCTTATTTTTTCTTTCTTTCTTTCTCTTTTTCGTTATCTCTCTCTCGCTCTCTTTCTCTCTCACTCTGTCTATCTTTCTCTGTCTTTCTATATCTCTCTCTCTTTCTCTTCTCTACCACCTACATACAGACTATGTTTCCCTCTTTCAAGCTGTCACTGCCTGCAGATTAAAGTGTCGATATCAAATTCATACCCTTGTTGGCTAGCGGGTGTTGAAAAGATGTCCTGAAACATACACCGGGTTTCAATCTTCACACCATTTCTTTTGGCAATACAATAACATACCTCCTACATACCATTCTACGAAAATTAAAGGATGCGTGGACGTCTCTTTGAATTTGATTATGAATGTCGCATGTACAATAATGGATAAATAGTTAACCCAACCAAGTGTTCGGAAGTTTTGTTCGTTTCATGAGTCGGTTGAAAATGAATTCATAGTGTTTTGCCAATCAAATCGCGGAACAACTTGCCCAATAGTTTGGAACGTGAAACAATAGAAAAATGTTGTAATGTATTCAAATTTTATGCACGCCTCTGTGTCAAATGCACAACAACAAAATATTTATTCTACCTGACATAACATAATCGAGTTTCAAAAGAAAGAATGTGGATAGCATGAAGTGGTTGTTGCTAGGTTGGTCAAGCTTCGATGTTTGTCCAACTTAGCAACGCTAATGTATGCAAGTAGCATTCTGACTATTGTTCTCTCATTCTCTTTTGGCAACTGAATACAAACTTCGTCTTGGGGCAAGCATGAATAAATTTGAATACATCACGAAACTGGTCTATTGTGATTCAATGAATGCCTAGGAAAGATTTGTATATTATGTTCCAAACTATTTCCCTTTATTGCTGTAGTGTAAGAAGATAATGTACACACTTAAAAAAAACATCGGAAACGGTGCAATATTGTACCTTTTGCAAACTCAAGTGAACACTGTGTTTTGATATGGAGTTATTATTTGATATATCTTGAATTCGCCATCGTCTATGGATGGGAGTATGGAAAATATATAACCAAACAATCTCACCTCCGAAAAGGCTCAGGTTAGGTTCATATGAGCACTCCGCATGATGCAAAATTATACCTTTTGTGGTTATATTTTCATTCACAAAAAGTGCAATATTGCACGCCAAAATGGGCTCATAATATTGCATTTGTTTGCAGCTTTAAGTGTGTAATGTTACACCGTGGTTTCTAAGTGTGTAGAAGGAATTCCTATTTTAATTTACTCCAGCAAGAAATTTATCTACATTGTGCTGCACTCAATCCAGGTGAGGTGAATGGGTACCGGTAGGAAGAAATTCCTTGAGTGCAGTGAGCGCCGGATGGCAGCCATGCTAGAGCCGTGGAATAATGCACAGAGAGCTTAGAAACACTTCGTATTAAGCGCTATATAAATGTTGTGTATTATAATTATTGTTATTCAATACTTGAATCTTGTGAGAAAAACACGATGAAGGAACAGGGTGGGGGCATTGATCCATGTATCAGAGACAATTCGTGCCTCGAGTTACGGGAACCTGGCTAAAAGCAAAATTAGACGGGCTCATATTTTACTAAAACAATACATTTTTTTAAATCCTGTTACACAAAGAGATATATATACAAAAAAGACGCATATGCGTTTTGACTAATGATTTTTTTCCACCTCACGTATGCTCATTCTCCGCCATATAAATATGTTTCTTATTTTCGCGCAAGCAAACAAATAAGCTTTACAATGTCATTTTTCCTTTTTTTTTATTTATTGGAAACATCTTTTGAAATCGCTCAGAAAAAATATCTTAAATTGGGGCTAGAATGTTTTTTCTGCTTTGAATAAAATGTTTTTAATACAGCTTTTGTAATCAACCTACCCTCAAATGCAATACATACAATACAATATCTATGTTTATAGCACCTTTCCAAAAGAAAATATGGTTCGAAGTGTTTACACACTATACAAAAACAAAACATATATAACATATTTTATAACACAGTTGAAGGAACAACAGCGAAAGAAACAAAGATGATAATGAGAACAAAGTAAGAAAGAAGGGAAAGTAAAATGTCAACTATCTATAAATACCAACGTAAATCGCAACAGGCCTATATTCAAGAGCTATGTCGACAATATTTCCTGGTAGAAAAACATCCAAAGGGGTAAGAAGGGGGCAGTCCCGTTTTAAAGACGAAGCGATTACAATTAAAAAAAAGTAAAACATATTGAGACCTTTAAAACTGATCAACGGAGATTGACCTGAATAAGTGATTTTTTAAATTGGTCGGATAATTGGAAATGTAGAGATCCCCTTTATGAATGACAAGGAAGGAAACCCAATAAGTTTTTAGATGATTTCTTACTTTATATTTTGATGTTATCCCGAAGGTTTCAAATCAAATGAAAAGGGAACTTTTTTTAAATTCAGGGTTGGATTCTCTGAGCACAATCTCAAAGAGATTAAAAGAATCACGCGCGTAGACACAAGTCGAAAAGAATGACGACAATGATGAAAAAATAAACAAATGTAAAGACAAATTAAACGAACTCAAGTAAACATAGCAAAAAGCACAAGATGAAATACTTTTGCAAGAACCAATACAAATATATAATTCGAAGCGTTATGTATTATATAGAGAAAGTAATTTGCGTTGCATTTGAATCAATAGGCGGGTTTACTAATCGATGCAAATTTTATGCATACCTCTAACACAAATGTTGTTCTTGACAAACAGAAAGCTTGCTCGAGGCTTGCCCGACATAGCAACAAGTAATGTATGCAAACTGGATTCCAATCCTTGTAGTCTTATTGTTATCAACCGGTCTACGGAATACCACGTAACTACGATAAACGCACATAAATTTGAATATATTTGTAAACCCGTCTATTTTAAAGAAGTTGTATGACCGGGATTTTGTGGAAGATTATTCCGAATAGTTGAGCCTTGATAGTGAAATGATATTTTAAAGTATTCTATAGTGGGCTTCTCAATATAAAATGGTAAGAAGCAGCATTTTTGTGATGCTAATATATGACTGCACTGCGTCGTGGTGTAGTGGCTGTGACCCTCGCCTTTCAACCAGAGGGTCGTAGGTTCGAATCCCACTCATGGCGTCAATTTCCTTCAGCAAGAAATTCATCCATATTGTGCTGCACTCAACCCAGGTGAGGTGAATGGGTACCTGGCGGGAATCTTTATCCCTTTAAATGTCAAGTGCGCTGGTGGCTGCCGGGCTAAAACCAGGGTAATAAATGCAAAGCGCCTTGAGCACTTAGCAATGAGAGTAGATATGTGCGCTATATAAATTGCATATATTATTATCATTATTATATTTACCACCAGACGCTGAGATGGTTTTCAATGCAGGAAAATTTACACCCCAAATAATGAATCGTTTGACTTTATGAAGCAGAATAATAATAATGGTGGCTACTTGTATAGCGTACAGGTCCACCTTATCGGTGATCATGCCGCTGAGAGCTCTACACTCACCTTTACCCGGCTCTAACTGGCAGCCATTACGGCGCTTCGCATTACAAGGAATTTCTTCCTGCCTTCCCCATTTACCTCACCTGGGTCGAGTGCAGCAGTGTGGATAAATTTCTTGCTGAAGGAAATTAACGCCATTGGTGAGATTAGAACCTACGACCTTCTGGTTGAAGTCAGAATCACTGAGTAAAATGAACGTTTCATGTCCCAAAATAATGCTTCTGAAATCAATCCTTTGTCTATACCGCTCAACAAGAAACTATTCACATCGACTCCAAATAACTTTTTTTTCATGCAGTAAACCGTTAAGATAGTTGTATAATTGTGAACGCACTAGTAAGATCTTCAAAACAGAGATCATCCGTGCACTCTTCCATTCAAATGGTAGGATGCCTAAATAAAGTAAACCAATTTATAACATGTAAGACAACGCTTTGGCAAAAAAAATGGCAAAGCAATCTTCAGTTTACGTGGGTGCAGATTCTCGATTCCGCTAGATTTTAATACGAATATTAATTTTTTCGAAAGTTCTTTACATAAGAATCCCTCTGTAATCGGATCACAGTGAAATGTCCTTTCTCTTAACATTTAAATTTCATCGAAATACTGACAATTGCTACTAAAAATTGTGGTATTTGGTGTAAAATGTTTGTTAACAATTGAATAAATACAATGAAGTTTATTGACAATACTTCGATCCGTTTTCAGTTCTATTCATGATGATTTTTTTTTACATTAACCAGTATTTTCCAATACTTTCCAGGTTTCAAGACCGACTCGCAACTTTGTGTTTTAAGCCATCGTCGGCCCATCGTTCTTGACAATTAAAAACGCTTCCCGATCGCTCAGTATATGTTGTACTCTCATACCCCTTAAGGGGGTCGAGAGAGTTAGTAAAATATCTAACAAAATACGCTGATCAGACGGCAGATTGACACTCCGCTTGCGCTTTAAACCGATAGACCAGTTTTGGGAGAAATGGCGCTTCAGATATTTAACTACTTTGTGAGCAACAGTAAAAGTACTACCATAATGCAGCTTTTCGATGGCAAATTAGAGCATGTTCATAGCTTGTTTGATTAAAATCGATCAAGAAATGGCTTAATTATCGCAAAATAAGAAATGACGACAGCATCGCTCTCTCCAACAAAACACGCTTCAAGTACAAAATGAATGCGACCTCACATGCC
Organism: Temnopleurus reevesii; assembly: GCA_036244855.1. Classification (NCBI taxonomy): domain Eukaryota; kingdom Metazoa; phylum Echinodermata; class Echinoidea; order Temnopleuroida; family Temnopleuridae; genus Temnopleurus; species Temnopleurus reevesii. The sequence continues at coordinate 80,501 of BQKZ01001232.1, read as the reverse complement.
GCATACAATACCACCGGTCGCTCCAGCCATTCTACACTGCTCTGGCCGGCGTGCGAATCATTTAGCGCACCGTAGGAATAACACAATTTTGTCCTTTGCAAAGCAAAATACGCCAGAATAAATGCGAAAATATTCTCCTAATATCGCACACAATTATATTTTGGCATGTAAAACAGCTTGTGAATACGGTATACATCAGTTCAATTGACATCAATTTCTGAATTCTGACCATTACCAATCTATACCATTGTATACCTTTAAAACAATTTGGAAACATGTTCATTCCACAAAACTTACAGCAATTGTGATATGCTTATTAAACTGATCAACGTAGATCCACTTCTTCGAAAACGGACACGATTGATAAGCTTAACAAGTGAAAGAGGGGGGATATTAATGTCTGGATAATGTCCCCTGGCATTTGTATGGCTTCACGTTTGTGTGTCATTCAGGACGCCTCAAATGCAAAGAGATATTTTATGGTCCAAAACTGGATATTACGAACAACTTCTCAAAAGCATTTTAGAATCACGCGCTTCGACACGACTATGGAATTTTATTCAAGTGAGGAGGGTTTGTACTCCTTCATGTCCTCGGAAGGCTAAACAGGAATGCTTTTGTAGATGGTATTAGCGATTGTGACATTAACAGTGATGATGATAATGATAATAATAATAATATCAATCAGACTGATACCACTTCTAATATTGCTGCATTTGCTTCTTCTTCTTTTCATCAAATTCATTCAAAATAACATTTATTTTTTCCTTCAACAAACACATTTCTGTATACATCAATAAAATATTCAAAATAGAAAATCAAATGTCAATAATATACAGAAATAGCATAAACAAAATACATACAAATTAAAAGAAAGGGCGCAGATCCAGAAGGCGAAGCCTGTGTTGGGAGCGCCAATACATTGAACAATACAAATTCATAAAACAATACTTTAAACAATTATGTACAAAAGTTAGAAAGGGATAGGTGGAAAAGGAGGAAGGAAGTAGAAGAGAGAATAGAGATAGGCTGCAACATTACTACTACTACTACTACTACTTCTATTACTACTACTACTACTACTACTACTACTACTACTACTACTACTACTACTACTATGACTACTACTACTACTACTACTACTACTACTACTACTACTACTACTAGTACTATATACTACAACTAATATTAAAAATGATATCACTAATACTAATAGTACTACTGTTACTGCAACTACTACTACTACTACTACTGCTGCTACTACTACTATTACTACTGGTACTCTATAAATATTATTAGTAGTAATAATAATAATAAGAAGAAGAATAATGATAATATTGAAAACCCAAATAAAAATGGAATGCAATAAGATAACCTCACTTTGGATGAGTACTATGATAATGATGAGAGATGCAATTCATATAGCGCATGGATCGGCTCTGCAGAATGCTCAAGGCGCTTTGCATTATCATTACCCTGGCTTTAGCCCGGCGTATACCAGCGCATGTGGAATTTCAAGGAATAAAATCCTGCCAGGTACCAATTCAGCTCACCTAGGTTGGGTGTAATACGATATGGACGAATCTCTTGCTGAAGGAAATAACGCCATGGATGGGATTCGAATCTACGACACTCTGGTTGAAACATGAGAGTCAGACCATGGAACCATCACGATGGCTATTATCTGTTCGCTGATTTTAATTTGGCTAGGAATTTATGGGCGTATGGATTTGTTTAGTACTGGAATGACCATTGCAAATCTGTCTGTTTAGAATTAGTTGTATAACAGACATGCATTCCAAAATAACTTAGGGACTGATGAAAGGTCTAAGATTGACCAACGGATTGGCTTGACATACGGAAAGATCTAATTTGCTGTTTTGTTTACATTTGTTTTTAGAAAAAACATAAAAAAATAATTTCTAGATTATCATAATGTCTTACTGCATGTTTTCAGGTTTCTTGTTTTTTCCGAGGATTTAAAATTTGATTTTTTCGGCAACATCTCGAAGGGATTTCAGAATCACGCGAGTGGACACGGTTGTGAGGGCGGCTTTGTACTCCATGAATGGCTGAAATGATGAAACGTTTAAGTCCTGGTCACATAGGGCCCCGGAAGCAACACGATTCACCCCGACTCTTTGTTAATTCACAGTTAAGTGCCTCAGAACAACGAGTCGGGGTGAATCGTGTTGCTTCTGGGGTCCATTGTGACCGGGGCATTAAATCTGACAGCAAACGTTTAAATTACTTTAGATGAGCCCTGTGGTAACATATTTTTGCTAATTTTAACCTACCAAGGAATTCATTGGCGATGGATCTGTTTAGTTCTGGGATGACCATTGACAATACGTCTGTTTAGAATTAGTTATATAACAGACATATGTATTCCAAAATAACTTCGGAAATGACGAAACGTTTAAAAACTAACCAGCATGAGGTGATCGCTATAAATTGGTCTGACAAACAGGACAGATCTAAGTTGCTTTTTTTTTTTACCAAATTGATATATAAACATTAAAAAAATGTATATGTCTTACAGGATGTTATGCGGTTTCATGTTTCCGAAGACGTCAGAATCAAAGGATTTTTCGGAAAGTCTAGAATTGGATTTTCCCAGTGATTACTGGAAGGGATTCCAAAATCACGAGCGCAGACACGGCTTGGAAATTTCATTCAATTTGAGAAGGCCTTGATCAGGAACTCTTAATAATAATGATAACAATAATTTTATCAATAATGCTCATAACAGTGATAATAAAAACACTACTAATATTAACGATGATTATAATAATAATGATAATAAGGATTGTAATAATGCTAATAGTTCAATTAATGATAACAATAATAATAATACTTATCATAATTATAATGATAATGATTATGATAATACTAGTAACATTAACAACAATCGAGTCAGAATGTATTCAATTCCATTCAATTTAATTCAAAATCACATTCATTTTTTCAAATGATAAGGTGTGCAGAATTTACAGAATTAAGTATATGAATCATGAACAGAGAGATTTACACAATAATCGTACGTATCCATACATGTTGGGCATGTTGGGATATGCCTATGTTCAAGACAGAAGGAAAAGAGGGTGAAGAGGGGTGGAGGGATACGTAATCAAAGCGTGTAAAATCACTTTAAGCCAATATAAGGCCAATGCTTTAATTTTTCTTTTTTTCTTTCTTTTTTTTTAGCGCGACGCGGAATTTATGAGCGTATGGACTTGTTTAGATCGATGAGGACCATTAATCCCGGTTATGTCTGTTTACAATTTAGTTGTATAACCACGGCATATTTAAGTCAAATGTGTCGCCATCGCTTCAGCTGCACTGTAAAAATCCTGGTGTTAAATTTAACACCAGCCGGAATGGATATAGGTCCACACCAGAAAAGTGTTTGAATAACACCCGTTTGGAATCGATTTAATATATTTAATAACCTACTGATGTTGCTTAAGCTCTGAAAACACCAGCCGGTATTTAGATATATTGATTTGAATCCAAACAGATGTTATTTTACCACTTTTCTGGTGTGGACCTATATTGATTCCGGCTGGTGTTAAATCTAACACCAGTGTTTTTGCAGTGTGATTGCACATCTTGACCATAGTTCATTATCTTGGACCACGTTCAAACCTAGTTTTCAGAGCGACTTCTACTAAAAACTAAAAACTAGTTTCAAAAGCCTGTTCAGAAGATCAGTTCAGTTTCTGATTAGAGATCGGCGAACAGGATTTTAAGTTCAGTTTAAGTAAATCCGCTCCGTTGCCATGGAGATGGACAAACAGCTTGGTTGAAATATTTCCCGCACGATCTCCCTGCATGCGCATGTGTACATTTATGTGTTCCCTTACTGTCTCTGGATACCACTGTCACAGCACAGCATAAGCAGTCAGATGCTTGACAGAAACAGGATGAAATAGCACCATATCCCATTAACACGGACAAACACTTGATCCCATGCATATTAAAGAAAACATGGTCTAATATTTTATCTTATGTATNACAAATGCAAATTATTTCCCTAATTTGATGCAAGGTCGTGTAGGTGAATTTATGTAAACTAAAGAGTCTGTGTGAGTGATATACTTAATGTTTTTTCTATACTTTCTGTTCTTCTTTAACAGTTCGAATTATACGCCTCTTTATTAAAAGTAGCCAATCTCAATTCAAGCGGGACCACGCCTGATTTATTACCCCATCCCGTCACCTATCCAGTAATGATAATATCAATAATAATAAAAATGATTATAATGATAATAATAATAATAATGATAATGATAATAATGATAATAATAGTAATATTAGTATTAATGGTAATGATAGCAATAATAGTAATTATGATAATAATAATAATAATAATAATGATAATAATAATGATCATGATAATGCGAGTTAACAAAAATCTATTCAGAATGTATTCAATTCCATTCGATTCAATTCAAAATCACATTCATATCTTCCGATCAATATGGTGAACAGAATTTACAAGTATGTACATGTAAATCATGATTTACACAAGAATCATACATATCCATACATGTTGGGATATATGCCTTTGTTCAAAACAGAAGGAAAAAAGTGTGATGAGAGGTGGAGGAATACGTAATGTAATCAAAGCGTGCAAAATCACTTTAAGCCAATATAAGGCCAATGCTTTAATTTTTCTTTTTTTCTTTTTTTTTTAGCGCGACGCGGAATTTATGAGCGTATGGACTTGTTTAGTTCGATGAGGACCATTAATCCCGGTTATGTCTGTTTACAATTAAGTTTTATAACCACGGCATATTTCAAGTTAAATCAAGTTAAAGGGGAACCAACCCCTGGAATTATCGTGCTCTCATTGAACGAAGAAAAAAAATCAGAAGAACGAACTGCACAAATTTGAGCAAAATCGGACAACCCGTTCAAAAGTTATGAATTTTTAAATTCAAAGAGATATGACGATCCCTTCCGCTCATGGGGATCCGTACGATCGGCAACACGGACGGAATTTTTAACGTCATGTTGGACAACCCCTCAATCACTTTGTACATAGAATGTTGAAATGTGGATCATTGTAAAAATTTAGAGTAAGCTTGCGACATGGGTCTTCTCAAAATATATGTAGAATCGATAAAGAAATTTTATACTCCAAACAAAAATTAGCATTTTGTTGAATTTTCCGAAGAAAGAGAGAAAATGTGACATTTTGTATGCAGAGTGAATAAGGAGTCGTCCGACATGACGTCATAGATTCCGTCGAATTTGGGGATCGCACGGATCCCCATCAGCAGCAGGGATCGTCATACTGTGACTGTATATATGTTACTTCGAAAATTCAAATATTTTGAACGGGTTGTCCGATTTTACTCAAATTTTCACAGTTTGTTCATATGATTGTTCGTCATTCGATGAGAGCACGATAATTCCAGAGGTTTGTTCCCCTTTAAATGTGTCGCAATCGCTTCAGTGGCTTGCTCTTCTTGACCCTATAGTTCATTACTTTGGACCCCGTTCAAACCTAGTTTTCAGCGTGGATTCAACTAAACTGGTTTCGAAAGCCGGTTCGGAAGGCCAGTTGGTTTCCCTTTCAGATTAGAGACCGCGAACATGATTTCAAGTTCAGTTTAAGTAAATCCGCTCCATTGCCATGGATATGGACAAACAGCTTGGTTGAAATATTTTCTGCACGATCTCCCTGCATGCGCATGTGTACATTTATGTGTTCCCTTACTGTCTCTGGATACCACTGTCACAGCACAGCATAAGCAGTCAGATGCTTGACAGAAACAGGATGAAATAGCACCATATCCCATTAACACGGACAAACACTTGATCCCATGCATATTAAAGAAAACATGGTCTAATATTTTATCTTATGTATCGTTACTGGAAGTTCATGATGCGTCAACATTGGATCCTTTTCCGGCGATCGGTTCGAAAGCGGCGAACAGCAGCGACGAGCAGCTCAGTAGGTCTGGCTTGGAATGAAGCGATCATATCCCACAGCTGCCGCTTTTTTTTTCAAATATTTATTTCAAATATTGCTTCACAAGAAAAATGAACAATATTGTACCTCTACGGTAATGAGCATTATTCTATCCTTAACTATTAGGAAAAAGGTAAAATATGGCACCAAAAATGTTGCAAGGAACAATATTACACTCTTTCTTTGATGATTGAGTACCAAACCTCGCTCACCCAACATCGCCAATGCACCAGTCTCGACAACGACAGCAGTTGGTTTTCGAAATCGGTGGACGGTGGCTTGTGGACGATAAAAACAAGTGCGCACCTGATGTGCGCAATTGATGATGCGCACATCACATGCGCACTTGTCATTTAATTCCACAACCGACCGTCTGCCAAGTGCGAAAACCCACTAGTATCATCGCTGATCCGTGTTTCTTGTCTCTGCCTTTGTTTAAGTAATTGCGTTAGATTTATTGGCATACTCAATAATTATAGATTAGTAATAGTATCTCGCTGTTAATTCAACGCTGGCTGTGACCTATCCCTCAGACTTTTCCGATAGTCATAGTGGTGGGTATTAGCTGCGGTGGTTATAGTACGTCACTGAGAAAACGTACACATTTCCACAGAGTACCAGATTTGGTCAATATGGAGAGCTATAATACAAATCGAAAAAGTTTCATAGCGAAAATGGAAAGCCGCAAACGGGGTCAAAATGATAAATAGATAACAATCTTTTGGAGGACACATATTGAGAAATATAGAGAAGAGAAAACAATACAAAAACAACTTTCTTTGTATTACCTTTGTACGAATGTTATGTCCCGTCGCTTTCTTCTTCTTCCTCGTCCTCTTGTTGTACTTTCTCTTGTCAGTATTGTTGTTGGTATCATTATTATTTTCGCTGCTAATATTATTATGATTATAACTAGTATAGTTATCATTAACTCAGTTGTTGTTATTATTATTGGTTTTTTTTTTCCTTTTTTTTTTTTTATTATTATTGGTTTTTTTTTTCCTTCGCGTAGTCAGGATTGCACTTGAAAAATATCCTTGAAAGAATGTTGATAAGGACAAAAAATATTCCCCTTCCACCGATGGGTTAACAAGTCATACCAAAGACCTATAAAAATGGGACCATCTGCCTTCTTGCCAGGCGCTCGGCATTTAAAAAAGGAGAAGGGTAATAATAACTTTATGTTATGCAGGGCCCGCTGGAAGAGCAGCTAACTTACAGCTGAATGTGGCTTCCCTTGGTAAATAAGACATTATTATTATCATCATTATTCTTAATTAAAAAAAATGTTTCCATTTCCGCCAAATTTTAATTCCTTTTCGTTTCCATGTCCAGTCTTTTTACATGGGGCACCGCTCCTCATCCCCATTATACATGTAGTTACCAACTGTTTCTTTCTCCTGTGAGACGCATTCGTATTCACAGATTTGATTTTCACAATAAGGGCCTGTAACATAAAAGAGATACGATAGATTTTGCAATTAATCGTATCTCTATGGTATATGTTTTGCCATAGACTTACAATAAATATTTATCGTAAGTTTCATTGCATCTTTTATGTTACATGCCCTAGATGTGTCAATGTGCGACCTCTTTATTTTGGGGTTGCTTCAATTCGGAGCATGACACAGAATAACGTGCTTATCCAGTTACCGTGATCAAAATATGACCAAATTTACTTCCTTTCCAATTCTTGACATGTGATCTTTATTTTGTTTTGGCACATACGGAAGGAGTATTTGTATTCATTACTATGTTGTCCTTTTCTTCTGTTTCACTATTTAAACATGTCAAAATGCTTTCTTAATCGGGTACACCGGTTTTTTTTTTAATAATGCACAAGTTTTGTTTACCTGTTTATTCGTTTGATATAGCCCGTATACTAGGTTTGAATACCGAATCACATCTTTGCGTTTTTAGCCTGCGTGGGCCCAACGTTTTTGAAAATTTAAAACACTCTCCGAGCGCACAGTATACGCTGATTGGACGTTCGGCTTGCGCTCAAAGAACGTAAACTGAACAATTTTTTGTGTCGTATGACCTGCGTCTTTTTAGGTGTCGATTGGCATCCAGTTAATACCGTATTCGCCAAATATTGACCGCCCGATTACTTGGCGTCTGACTAAAATCAGCGACAATATTCAGACAAATCTATTCTTATTCTTGACCAACAATAGGCATATTTTAGATATTGTCAGGCAAATGCAGCCACTTATACTTATACCTGCATATGATTTCGGCCTATATGGACAAACGCCATATCATTTTCTATAATTTTCATTTTTTATCGGGCAGCAAAAAGTGTACATCAGTCCGTATCGATTTCACGCATTACGTGGTCAAGGCTGGAGAGGGGCATGGCGAACGTTCAATGATTACGCTTTGATGAAAAAGAAGTCGTATAGCATACCCAACATCTTCATTATTGCAATCATGGAATCCTCATCGCATTCCCCTTCTATATAGGAATCCTCCAAGAAATCAATACTACATGTAAAGGCCGACTCACACCTTTGCGTTTTTAGCCAGCGTCGGCCTACCATTTTTGGATTAAAATAAGTTCCCTTGACGCACATCATACGCAGATCAGACGGTGGACTGACATTCGGCTTGTGCTCGACGAGCGAACGACGCGCATCAGTCCACCGTACGACCTGCGTCTTTATGCGTCCAGGGAGCGTTTTTAATTTCCAAAAAACGGTAGGCCGACGCAGGCTAAAAACGCAAAGGTGTGAATCGGCCTTAAGACACCGATTTGTACGTCGAATTGCAGTCTTGGCCGTCCAAAACCATAATCATTGAGTATATGTTTAAATACGTTCATTAATATTTTTGCTCAGACATGCTGGTTGGCGCGGAACATCGTGATATATGGAGCAGCTATGTATTACAACTGGACATGTTGTTGACACCTCCCCCTCCCCCCCCCCGGTTCCGATCATGGCCAACGTAGGCAAAGTCTATATGAAATGTAAAATTACATCTTTTTTTACATATCTCCATAGAATTAGAGGAAGGCAAGTCACTTCCATGTTCCTCTACAAATCATAAATGCTTAAATTTATCCCTATAACGCTTTTGTAGACAGCGTTGTTTGGTGGGCATATGCATTCTTCAATAAGGGGTACAATTTGCGCATCACTGCTGAAAGATTAACATATTTCAATCAGCATTTTGTTCAATTTACCCAATACATTTGCATGCTTTGTTTCAAGCAACGCTGGCAACTTCATTCATGTTCTAAGTGCATTTAACTGAATCGAATTATTCTTAGATATGATTTAAAAAAATGATAATGTTCTCACCATTTCTTCTTTTCTGTGTGATTTTCTTCATTTTTTTGTTTGTAATTTAGATATTCATCAAGCCTATTTCAAATTGAATAATTTCATCTAGAAGTGAAGTCGTGAATAATAATGTGCATATGAAATTTAAATGCCATCTCTCCCCAAAATGAAAATCACCTCTTATTAATACATAGGATTGTGCTTGTACGTGAAGCGGACACTGTTTTATTTGGGGCACACGAATTCGCCCATCCGCTGTTATCCCGCTCCTAATCCCCGGTGGTCAGTTTTTACGTATATATACCAGTGAATAAATAAATAAATAAATAATCAAACAAAAAAACATTTTTCCCCATCTTACAGGGAGGACGCCCTCCCCCTCCGCTCCCTGGACCAATACACGCCTGTAAACCACTCTTATTTTTACATGAGTGGGTCCAGACGAAATGTTGATGCTATTATTTGCACATGCCATTTCGTTTTCCCCCACACGTTTGCGTGGGTAATTTGTCACGACTCAAGGTTGTTTTTTTTCTTCTTTCATTTGCGTGGTTTAATCTGTTACCAATGAAATGTTTCACGCAATGTAACATTACGCTGATTGGGAAAAGCCACGTTGACCATATACAGGTAAGAAACCCTTTTATTCGTGCGAAACATTTCTAACCACGTTGACGCTGTGACACTTCCACGTAAGTCTTCTCCATAATTATTTTAATCTTGAGAGAGAGAAAAAAAAAAATTTGGTTTTACAGCGTGCATCAGTCAAATTTGAATATTTACACCAGGAGAAGAAGAAAGAGAGAAGGAGGCGACCGGCCGGGATCGAACCCGCGACCAACACAGGTCATTTATGACTGTCCCAAACAGCTTGATTACAGGCGTACGCCACGACGCCTCAGTCAAGTTGAATTAATCTTTGGTTGAATGTATCTCTGGTGTAATATATATTTTTTCAAAGTGGTTAAGTCTTCAGAAAATGCGACGTTCTAGCTAAATGTCGCTTGCACGATACATTAAAATGGCGAGCAGACAAAAACAAAAAAACAAAAAAAAAACAACGCTGCATCTCCCGAGTCAGCAGCTAGATTTGCATTATGAATCCATGTATGCGCAAAGATTAGCTGACATTTATATCATTCCATTGCTTTGATTGGCGGTCAAGCTAAATAAAATAATTTTGGCAAAACTATATCACATTTTGCATTAGTTTGAAGAATATTTCGGAACAGAATCACAATGAAATTAAAGCCTACATGGCTCGTCAGGATAGCCATTGTCTACGAAGGAGAACGTCTTATCTTCTATTTACCTTTTAACAAAAGAGAAATAGGAAGAGAGAGAGATTTAGGGAGGTGGAGTAAGACAAACAGTCAGGGAAAGAGAGAGAGGGGGAGTGGGGAGAAAGAGAAAGAGGTGGAGAGAGAGAGAAATGAATATGAAGAGAGAGAGAGAGAGAGAGAGAGAGAGAGAGAAGAAAAATGCATTAAACGAGAGGGTTGTGCTTCACTCTGAAACGTTATAGTTCGACGCTTAATTCTATCTAATGGTTCACGATGAAACCCGAAAAACACAAGTCCTATTGTCCGTAAATCTTTATCATTTTACGATTGTATGACTTCAATCAAACTGGTTCATTCACTAGTAACCCTTCAAACATTGCCAAAAGGGGAAGGCTGATTATTCACAAGAAATGGAATTGTTGGCCATGTTAACAGTGTGTACCTGAAATTATTTACTAAAAGCCCCCTCACACCTATGCAAGTTGACGCGGGCGAAGTCTGATGAAGTTGAAAAATACGGAAGGCTATAGGTGCAGCACGAAGGCGAGCTATTCAATTTCTTTCCTTCTCGAGTGATAGAAGGTGCATTGGCGAATTTAATAATTAGACCTCGCGCAGCACGTATAAGCCTCCGTATTTTCCGAATGCTTAATCTTTGAGAGTTTGCGAGGTGTTCAGGCAACAAAAAAAAAAAAAAAAAAAAAAACCACCATGAAACAAATTATTCATATTTTCTCCCGCATTCGTTTAAACGATATAATCTCTTTGTTTTTCTTAGTAATGGATTCCTTTGTGGCAAGGAGCTTTAGACTTTTAAACTTTCTTTATTGATTCTCAGATGTTCTGATTTACGGTTTTTCGGCTGGGGCAGTGTCCGCACTTTTTCATGTCTTCGTGCAAACAACAGTGTCCAATTTTACGCGTTTCTGTATCACTCTTCTGATCATTGCTTTTTTATTCGCTGAATTATCATCATAAAAACGTAAAGTTTGTCTTTAACACTACATTGTACAAGTAAATCAATATATTTTTTTCATTTTTACCATTCTTATTTAAATGTTTATTTAAATATATAAATGAATATATATTTATTGAAATAAGAATAGTCGCAGAAAAATAATAGAAACATAATTGACCTTTATATCAAAATTATTCTGATATTTTTTGTTGTAATGCGAAAAATATAGATGCATGCAAAAAAAGTTAACTAACGACAGAAAATGCTTGAAAATATTTTGTTTTCTCTATAAAAAGACCCCATCTACACTGTGTATTGATTTCTCAGCCTCGACTTGATAATTTAAAAATATCTCAAATGAATTAATGAAGCTTTTCTCTTTTCCTTTTCTGTATTTTCAGCTGCTCGAGTATCCACGACGTCTTTTACATTAAGCGACAGCGAATAAACTTAAAGGTGGAAACAGAAAGCGGATAATAAAGAACAAATGAGTCTGCTGATGTTTTTAATCCACCGAGTCAGCTGATGCACTCTCTCGCATCTCAGAAGGAGAAACACTCATCGAACTCTGATGCGCATTAAACCGACTGCGCATATATTCCGCCACTCGCCTCGAGAAGAGAGTGGAAGAGAGAGTGTTGGAGAGTGAGAAAGAGGAGCACAGAGAAGCAATTTTGAACTTAACAAACTCCGCTACGCTCGATCGCCGAGGCAAAAGCGCGGGAACGAGACGCCGCGCTCAGCTCAGCTGCGCAGACGGTAAACGTTAAAAAAAGGTACATGCATCGCAAAGTTTTTATTTTATCTCTCACTCTGGCCCGAGCTGCACGCGTTAGCTCCCTGTGGTGTTTGTTGTAATCGGGTCGCATACTAGAATACCCAACAACATCGATGCTATAAAACCCTTCGATCACTTCAAGGATACCCTGTCAGATTTTGTCGTGTGGAGAATAAGAAACAGATACGGAATTTATCAGATACCCTCCAATGCCCGTGGAGCTTGGCTTCGCTTTTTTGTTTGAGAATAGCTCCGAGCTGGATTTAGTATTTGGTGTCGGCATGAATGATTAGGCACAGCGATCCTCAATATTTTCAGATCTTCTATTGATGTTGAAGCATCGACTGGTGGATGGAGGGTTTTTACCAAATATTATGAATCGTTAAGGCATACATCTGTTTGATTGTTTCAATCTTTGTATTCGCTGTTCTTAATACTCGAAATAGAATAGGAGATCCGATTCTTCGTTGGTGTACAATTACTCTGGATGAACCATCAGAAAAAAACTCTTGAGGCACCATAAACTGTCGGATAGTTCCCTTCTTGCTTTGGCTACTTAGAAAATCCCCTTCCTCGTCGTTTACAACTCTCCTGGCTGAAGCTGTAATATATTGCTACGATTTGATTTAACGAAGTATTTAACAAGAGTAGAATGTGAAAGGAAGTCTGTTAAAAAGCCTTTGACGCCCTGGAACAACCTTACAGGTGTAACATTTTTCTTGGAATTGTAAAAATTCATTGCCCGATATGTGACCATCTATTATTTTCATATGAAAATGGATTTGAATTACACATTTGTTGACACCTTGAGTGGAATTTGATAAGGTCTGTATCGGAGACCTTTCGTAAGTTGCTGCTTTCTGAATCAAATCACTGGATCCGTCCTTGTTGACACTACGTTCGGATCCACCTACTCGCCATGGAAAGCGACGAGAGCTTCCATAACTCTTCAAGCGATGTCGGTCCGGAGAACCAGTGGGGCTTCGAGGCTGTCATCAACCTCAACTTCACGCCGTCCCACACGGTGAGCGTCCAGTCCATCATCTGCTGGAGCATCGTCTCCACCGCCATCATGCTCGTAGCCGCCGCCGGCAACATCATCGTCATCTGGATTGTGCTCACGAACCCGCGGATGAGGACGGTGACGAACTATTTCCTTTTGAACCTCGCAGTCGCTGACACCATGATCGCGACCATAGACATGCCGGCTATGTTCACCTACATGGTGACGGAGAACTGGCCGTTCGGACTAGTCGCCTGCAAGATCTGTAAGTTCACGGCGAACCTGTCCGCGGTGGCCAGTATCCTATCCCTGATGGCTGTGACTGTGGATCGGTTCCGGGCCATCGTGCATCCACTTCTACCTCGCTTACCCAAACGTGTTATTATCGGGTCTGTCATATCAATCTGGATCGTTGCTGCAGCCTGGACAAGTCCAAGACTCTTCTTTGCAGGACAGTATAAGTTCATCTACTCCGATGGCACGGCGCGAGTACACTGTTACATCATATGGCCACCAGATGGACAACCCTATGGATCGTATGATGTAGGGTAAGTACTTCATTGATTAGTCAAATGTAAAATGTGTTTGTTTATTTGTTTGTCGGTTTGTTTGTCATGAAGCAGGAATTGCCAAAAGTGTCTGTATTGTACACATAAATATCCCAACATGAGCTTATAGCCTCATAGGAAAATAACTTCTCCCACTATATTTTATTTGTAACCCTCTATGCATGATTTATATGCTTGTGGAATCCGCACACTTTATCATTTGGAAGAAACGAATAATATTTTAATTTTAATTTTACCCGTCCATTTGGGAATGAATTTAATATTCTTAATTTCTTACTTATGGGAACAGGGTTGGTTTTTTACGAAATATATTTGGAGGGAAGACGCGAAATTGACGGTGGTTGCTTGCGATCGGACTTTGTCGTAGACACGCGTTGGCGTTAGCTTAGCGTCTTCCTCTATTATGTCTGTATTCTTGTGTTCATGGATCATCGTCCAAATTTCAAGAACGCCGGCCCGATCCGTTGGCTTTAAACGCAGATATGTAATTGAGGCTTAACCTGCTTTTACCTGCCAAATCAGCTATTAAGTCCCAGGTGCCACACGGAATTAATAACCATTTAATATGCTCATTTACCGTACTTGCGTTGAGTGAAGGGAACTACGGATTAGTTGGTCTGTTTGACTGCATAGGCATCTCCCGTGGGAATTCAAACCGGCAGCTTATGCCCAGATTAAACGATGGGATACAGACTCATGCAAAGGATCCCACGGTAACAATCGCAACGAGAGCTAAAAATCCATCTTTAATCTCAGACTATGTTTTGTGTCCCTTATTATGTACAGTAAATGAGTTTGTTTGTCGATGCAACAGACTGGCCGGAACTAATACCAGGATAAGTATAAACGGATGGCGACTAATGCTGCAGGAAATGAAACGATTTTTATAAGTTTTCTTCACCTTTTTTCTGTATTTGGAACTTTTAAAGGTACACTAAACTTTTCAAAAATTCTAAACATCAATATTGGAACATAAAGAATAATGAAAAAGTAACCAAAAAAAATCACTAGCAATGCTGGTTCTTTAAAGAACCATTTAACATGCTGGAGAACGTTTAAATAAATCTGGAATGCTCCAGATACGAACGAAAGGTACCAATTTGCACCATCTTTCGAAAAGTTTACTTAAAACGTTTAATCGATCCAAGTCAATAAGAAATAAATGAAAATTGTATCGACCCTTATGAAACTTTATTAACCTCGTGTAAACCAAAAACATTAACCCGTATCGGAATACGTAGTGGATCTGCGCAGATCTATTTCCGGTTTGAAGTGAGTGGATCTGATTCTAATTTTATAACCCGTTCGCTTGTGTGAGTTCTAGTACACTCAAAATATGCCATACTGGTTGTTTCAGATAATTCTGATTTTTTTTTGGGAAAAAAAGGCTTGAAGAAACAAAATCCAGGACATTTATACAACCCCTTGAACAAAAACATGCGATCATCTAGTATTGGTAATTTGGAGGCGGAGGGGGGGGGGGCTCAGCGCCAACTTTAAATTTTGTGCCCATGAGCTGACATGCAAAAACAAAAAATTATATTTTTAATTCCGTCGGCACCCCTCAGTGGTCATCTGAGGAGCTGTCAAGAACACAATATACATGCCAACAAAGGGGGAGGGGGGTCTCAGGCCCCTACCCCCCCCCCCCCCCCCCCCCCCCCCCCCCCCCCCCCCC